>OZ017741.1:261079930-261299930 GCA_963969285.1 Odontomyia ornata
ATTATGCTTTGCAAAAGAATTTAAAAGCAAGCCGCTCGACTTTTGGACTCGTATAATATTCTCTGATGAGAGTAAGTTTAATATCTACCACTCCGACGGCAGGTTGTTGGTGTGGAGAACTCAAAATAGTGAGCTTCATCCCAAAAACATTCAACATACAGTAAAACACGGAGGTGGCTGTGTAATGGTCTGGGGTTGCATGGCTGCCAACGGTGTAGGAGAACTTGTTTTCATTGACGAACCTATGGACAAACTAGGTTACTTGTCGATTTTGAAAGAAAATTTGAAAAAAAGTGCACAAAAATTGGGTCTTGATGGTCATTATTTGTTCTAGCAAGATAATGACCCAAAGCATACAGCTCATGATGTTCGTATGTGGCTCCTTTTCAACACTCCTGGTCAATTAAAAACACCACCGCAATCCCCAGACCTAAATCCCATCGAACATCTTTGGGATCATCTGGATAAAAAAATAAGGAACCATCACATTACTAATAAAAGTCAACTGAAGACGGTGTTATTAGAAGAATGGGTTAACATTACTCCGGACGTTACACGTAAGTTGGTACAGTCTATGCCCAATAGGTTAACAGAAGTTATAAAACAAAAAGGATACGCAACTAGATATTAAAAGCCTATGTTCTAATGGAATCATCAGAAAGAAAAGTATTACAATTGAACGTCCGATTACTTTTGTCCACTTGATGCAATGTGAATTTGAATTAGTTGTTAATTTTCTTGTGAAAATCTTTTTATTTCTGTTTTATTTTTTTGTGCAATTAATTGAGAATACAAGTAACTTTTATATACGGGAAAAATTTTTATTTCATTTCAAAGCTTATGCTCGTAAAAGTATTTTATTGCTTGTTTCTTGTATTGTCCAATCACTTTTGGCCACCTCTGTATATATATATATATATATATACATATATATATATATATATATATATATATATATATATATATATATATATATATATATATATATACATATATATATATATCTATATATCTTTATATGTATATATATATTTTTATATATATATATATATATATATATATATATATATATATATATATATATATATATATATATATATATATATATATATATATATGTAGTTATATATGTAAACATAAAGTCCACTCCGCAATCAATCGCATGAAATTTACTTAAAAATATCCTTCTTAACCGCATCATTCGTTCACATTTATTCGATACCCATCGCCTTCGTTTTCAGTTAACTATGACACCTAATTTTCATGAAAATTTCAAGAAAATCATGACATATAGTTCAATGAAAACTCGGGTATGCATTTTCATCTTCATCTGTACAGTTATGATGAATTATAGCAGGAAACATATCTCATTTTAGGTTGCGATTCTCGCGGTTTTTAGTATGAAAATCACTAATTTTAGATTTCTGGGCATATGTTATGTTGTAATGTACGAGTACATATAGTATAATATTAACTGGAAAGTAACGAGTCAACTCTATTGCAATCACTCAATCCTTATTATTTCTTCGGGGAATTTTATAATCCTATATGTACCGTTTACGTCTAAGGATGTAAGAAGGATCCTATACCAAGCTCATGGGTAAGCAAAGAATGAATGCGGAAGAGAAAAGCATCCTGAAATGTTCCCTTTAACTATTGTATTTATGCCACACTTAGAATTAATTTATTGGTTGTTTCCGGTAGAAATGATGGACTAAAATGTACCGTTTATGCAGAAAATTAAGGATACTGATCATTTTTATCATCCGTCTCCAAAGGACTCGGTAACTCTAACAAATCGTTGCAGAGTGCCAACTAATTGGCACTTTTCGTACGAAATGTCATTTAAAATCTATTTCTTGACATCCATGTATCATATTTAACTGTTAATATCTACAGAGCCCTTGGAAGGATTTCAATTCTGTTCCGATACATTTTAGACCAATATGTTGTCTTTCATTTGAAACTTCTACAATCAAAATCCTTACACGCGTCGATCAGTTATGCTGAAAAATCGGGGTGAAAATCGGAATTTTTTAAGTTTTAACGGTAAAAGTCCTTTACCGTTACTTGAGTTTCTTCTCCTTTAAACGGGACCTAACTAGAAGAAAGACGTATCAGTTGCCAAAAACAGGACTCTTCTATCTATCTCCGTTTAAAAGTTATGCGTGAACATACAAAAAAAAAAGCAAAAAAAAAAATATGCGCAATGAATTGATAACCTTCTTTCTTTTGGAAGTCGGTTAAAAATCAAAGGTTAATACTGACTCACTAACATAATTTTGAGCGGGAAACAGCTGTCGGTGTCAAAATAACATGTGATTTAGAAAGGAACTACTTAATGGCCCACCCCATACATTCATCAATATGTCATGTGTTCCCTCTCTTCTATTTAGATTAGGTGGTGGGGCAAGCCGGCTGCTGGCTGATAAATGTTTAGTATTTTTAACTAGCCTTCATTCCATTATGCGTTTCAGGTTTTAAACATCTAAATCCCGAGCCTAAGAAAGCTATGCTTCCCGGGTCACTCCCGCGATGCCTCACATGTTTTATATTAATGTATTTCTTGTCTTATTTCCATCTTGTAAGCGTTGCAAAATGTGGAGAGAGTCCATTAAAACATAAATTCGACGCTTCATTCTTCTATTCTTTCAAAAATAAATCAATACGCTTGTGAAAATTTTGGCTGATCAAAATTTAAATAAAATTTTCCAAAAAGAACCCGCATTAAAATGTAACGAATTTATTGAAGACTTTTGAAAAAATCATACTCAAATATTCTAATGAATGATACTCAATCATTAATTTTATAAACCTTAATTTACTCATACGTTCTGCCAAAATTAATTCTAAATTTACTCTCTAATTTATTTTTCAGGCTAATCAAAATCTTGTAGGTACACCAACAATGATCCCGGCTAGTGTTCAAATAGTGGGTATGCGTCCCGGCACACCCACGCAAAATCAGCAAAAAAATGCAGTATCAGGACTTCCACCCCGCGTAGTGATAGGAGGACCAATGGTGGCGACAAGACCGCAAAGTCCAGCAGTAAGTACAACCTTAAACTCTAAAAATATTACCTTAAAAGTTGAAAATTAACAAAATCCATGTAAACTCTTTACCAGATAACATTAAGTGCATTACAACCAGGCCAAGGCGGATCAGCCCTCATATTGAAAACGGAATCCGGCTATCAATTATTACGCGTTGGACCACCGCCATCGGGAACACCAGTTGCACAAAATATGCCCAATTCAGGAAATCAAACGATACGATTACAGACTGTTCCGGCTGTAAGTAGATTCACCGGTCCACCATTAGCACTTCGTAAAACGATTGTAACTCAGCATCAGGTGAAACAGAAACAAAATGTAATTTCGCAACCCTCACTCAATCACGTAAATTTTTTGGTACGGTTTTTATTTTGATTTAATCGAAGTTAATCGGAAAGAAAGTTAATTTGCAAAAGCGAATATAGTATAGCGATAAACAAAAACAAAATATTTAATTTGATTAATTCGAATATTTGATGAGAGAAAATTTGATTATTATATATAGTATTTCTTTTTAGGCGTCATTTTAGTTTCTTTTTATAGATTATTTGTTGTGAAAGAGATTTTTCAATTTTAGATTCTGCATTATTTGTGTTTGTTTTTAGGCGAAACATTAATAATTGTTTATAAGGCGCAGACAATTTGGTGTTGGATCAGGACTATAATCAATGTGACCCATTAAGCTTATTGATTTTAAGGCTTTTTTGATTAGTGTTTTATGCTCTCTTATTTTGCTGAATTTTTAAAAAGTTCCTAGTGTGCATGTAAACCGTAGTTGAAATAATGTTGACAGAATCGTTCTATCCTAAGCCTATATTCTTTAGTAGCAATTTTTCCTAGTGTATTCTCTCAAAAACTCGTGGGGATTGGTAGTTGAAATGACCTTATCAAATTATTGTGAGATTTCCGATGACTTTCTGTTTCTTCTTATTTCTTCTGCAGCTCTCACAGAAGTTCCCAATAGAAGAAGTTCCTCTGTAAAGACTGAGCCGATATTTTTTCGTATATCAATCATGTTTTTTACGGAGCTTATTGATATGATCCTTTGCAATGATCTGCAATACATTTTACTTATAAACTAACTCGATTGTAATGGAGCAATTAATTCCATTTATTTTGTTTTCTACAGAATTATTTGGTGCATTGATCTTGGCGCCCAAAAAACATGATTTCACTTCAAGTCAATGTAAAACAAACGTGAAATATTTATAAGTTGCTTACCTAGAGTCCTTCTTTCTTCCTGCTTTTGTGTTCGGTTACTAATGCAAGCTACTTAATGACTACAAATAAATAACCCCTTTACTTTATTATGTGATGCACAAATCCATCGCAATATATGAGGTCTGTCCGAAAAGTAGCCAACCTGCGCTCATATCTCCACGCCAGAACGTTTTAGCGACCTCTGCGGGGCATGGACGTAACTGAAAAGAGTATAACACAATTAAGAAACTACGTACAGCAATCTCAAAAACGATCAAGAAGTTAGGCAGAGATCAATGGTTTTATCACCGTGAATTGGTATTCAAGGCCTTCCTACATAGTAGCTGTAGCTTGAAGACTATGTTATGACCCCGAGTTTCCCGAAATTTATGAGAACTTGAGGTGCATCATGTGAGAAAAGGACACATGTGATAGGTGGCTTGGTCTCACGTTAGACGAAGGAAATAAAATTATTGATTCGGGGGAAGATCTCAAAGATTCTGGGACTACAGCCTCGTCTACACCACCCTAAAGAATCCTCCGCTGCTTTTTTCTATCTCTATAAGAACGCAAATACAAGTGCAGACTAAGGTCATACGCTTTTTGCGGTAAATCAAGACCTTGGATCCTCGTTAAAAAGTCGATTAAGATTATTGGATTTACAAACTATAGTGACAAAGACAATTTTCCTATTAGATCTGAAATGAATTCAAAGCCAATAACTAATTAAGGAAATTAACGACAGCTGTTAATGTTCAGTGTGTTCTGTTAACTATACGAGGGCTTTCCAAAATCCGACCTGTGGTAATGTCTTTGCACCAGAACGTTCCTGCAACGTCTACGGGGCATGCTTGTAATCAATTATCCCTCCCAAACTCGCTGGATTTCGTAGTTACCAGAGGGACGCCTTGTATTCTTCACACTTGTTCGCAGCCGAGTAGAAAACCCTTCGCTACGAAATCGCGCAGGGCAATTTATAAATGATCTTTTTTGGCTGTTGCCAAGATCGACTTTTGTTTATTCCCAAGATTGAAAATGCTGCTCGAAAAATACCGGTTGGACGACAACACGGCCATTCAAACTCATACGACAAATGCGCTAAGGCCACTCTGAAATATGAGCTCCAGCATTGCTTGAAGATTTGCACATCATGGGCGTGTGTTGTTCAATTAAATGGGGACTACTTTGAAGGATCTCACAAGCCGGATGATAAAACATACCATAAGCGCGGAGATATGACCGCTGGTCAAACACCAGACATAATTCGTCTTAGCTAATGAAAATCCTGAGTATATCGGCGAATTGTATGAAGTTGATCCTAATTTTTTGCTTGATTATGTGTCGCTAAAATATTTTCCCCCTGAAAATGACGTTGCCAAACAGAATTCCTCACCACATGTGCGCGCTTCCCATGTTTTCTACGTAGAATCTAGGCTTATGTTTAAAGAGTCTTTGGAGCATCGGCTTCCGATAAATAGCGCTTCCAATTGTCTCGGTCCTTCCGTCGCCTCTTCCAGTATACGTCACGTATAATTAACTCCTTCTACGAATATATTCCAAAAGCCTAAGATGCTTTTGCCATAGTTAAAAACCCCTTTAAATTCCATGCGAGGTACGATTGTCCAAGCTCTTGGGAGGCAATTCCTGATGTGATTTACATACAATGTTGACTGCTGCTAGAGTGTGGTTCTTTCTTTCGGTTATATCGTTTTTTTTTTTTGTGTTGAGGTAGCTTTAGCGTCTGCAAGATAATTTTGGACGTTGGTACAACGAACGAGAAGAATTTTACTTCATTTGTGACTGTTGAAAGTTTCTCTCGAAACAAAATTTCATACTTATTAACCATTAGTAACACTATGTAGGCTAGCAGTAGGGTTTTTTTCCATACATATGACACTATATCTAGGTTGGATATTTGTACAAGATAACCTATTTACGAGTTTTTAACATTCTGACCCCAACAGAGGTTTAATTAAGGTCAACTTGAGGTTTCTTTAGACCTTAATATTGTAGTTACAATATCAGTTAGATATAGAAATCATTAAAGTAGGCCTGAAATTCCGAATCGATCGTTTCTCTCGTTGAAATAATACAGTGTTATTTCATGTCCTGTTTTCCTGTCGTTGTCGACTTTTGACTTTTTTTTTGATTCTACATTTTATCTTTATTAACTTTTCTTAAATTTTTTTTTTACTTTAGCACTACACCCGCTTTCGGTCCTTCGTTTAGAGATATTTAGAGTATCTCATTATCCTGATCGTATGTATCGGCACTCGGGAAAGTAATATGGTCAGTACCATGCTTTGGCCGTGTGTCCGTCCACCAGTAAATATTACTGAACGGACATGTAGTCCATCCGAAGAATCACTCGAAACAAATCTCGTCACCAACGGGATTCGAACCACGGACCTTCGGCTTACGCAGCGAGTGCTCTAACCACTACAACACGTGGAATCCCTTTACCTTTCTTAAATATATGCTGGGTATCCCCAAAACTGCTGTACATGTTCTTCTTGCGAACATCGTCTCCCTCGATTATCTTACGTGTAAAAGTTATATTTTCAATGATTCGTCGCGTGGCTTAAATCTGTATTTAAATACATCTGCCTGAGGTTTATATCTTGGTGTTTTTTTTCGAATGTTCAAATTTCATCAGGCTCATGCATAGTTTATTTCTACCTGTAATTATAAAATCGAGGCAAACTTAAATATGGTTACGTTTATGGTCGTAAGATATCTTGCTTCCTAGGTGTTGCCATTTATGGCTTGTAACTTTCCTGTCGCATCAGTTTTCTGGCTTTTCGATGGAAGTTAATATATTCGTCCTTTTTCCACGCAGTTGGGCATCAGACCTAGTCTTTTCCAGGCATCTATTTCTTTGATTTCATCATTGAAGCAAAGCACAAAATAAGGTACAGGTATTTGACGAGCCATAAGTTTGATATTGTGGCCATACAAAACAAAACGATGAACAACAGGGAAATTGCTGGCAGTCTAGTCATATAACCAAGGACTTGCTGGGCTGACTATTGACGAAGGTAGCACAGCGCAGCATGGATTCTGGAATTAGAGGACCTGATCGGTAAACCGAGACAGCTAGCCAAGGAAAGGCCCGTAATTAGCTATAGGGCCACTTCGAAGACGATGATTTCTTTCCTAAATGGCCTTTTAGAATTCTTCACCGGTATCTCACGATCTTTCGTTAGTACTCAGATCTTTTATCACTTTCTACATTGTTTGAAGGTCTTAGTTCATTTTCCCCGCCTGTTGTTTTTTTTTCGGAATCCTCTAGAGATGAAATGTACATAAAGTTCACTGAGCTGTAGTTCAGCTTGTGTTGATCTTATCTTGGTATTGATTGTTTTTGCTTTCTAAAGATATGTCATTAAATTCGAACCTAGATAGGTTGTGTCTGCTGTTCTAGGGATTTGTGACGGCTGCACCACGGACTTATATGTGCTGCATCACGGAGCGAAAGGACGGCAAGAATACTGACGGATGCTCGTTTTTCGGTAGTGTTATTTATTTTCCATGCCGTAATGTAATTCTTGTTGCAACCATAAAAGTGAAAATAATATGAAATTTTAAAAACTTTTCATTATTTTTAAAACTTTTATCTGAACACGATCGTCAGAGTTTATTTTCAGGTTTAATCTCATGATAAACCGCTAAGCATAGTGGAAGAATTTCTTTTAAGAAAGTGATCTTACCACAAAGTACGTTCTCGTTTCAATATCTCTATTATCAATCGAAGTTAATGCCAATTATATCTTTGTCAGTGTGAGCAGTCTGCAAATTTTTACATTTGGATAGCAGTTGATAATCATTTTTAGGATCTTTTGAGTCTTTGATTTCCTAAGCTCAAAAAAAAATTGTACAGGAAGCCCCAAATCTACTCATGGCATTTGAATAGCTCAAACCGTTTTGTCAATGGTATTAAAATTGTATCGACCATGACAAAAAAAAATTGTCTTAGAAAATGTTCTTTAGGAGAAGCACTGATTACTTCAACAATTTGTTTTTTTTTTTTTTTTTGACCAGGAACTAAATCGCGAAAACAAGTATCAGCATCGAGGGACTCAGCAAGTTCTTATGATAGCTGAATCGAATCCTTCTTTTCTGTATTTAGAAACGAATTGAGCACATTTTGTTGCGACTGCAACATCCATTGCTTTCTTCTGAGTAAACTTGCTTGCAATGTTCACTTAAAATAGTAGATCATACCAAACTACTAGCGAAATAAGAAATTCAAAATGTGTTAATTCAGTAGACTTTGCTTCGTGTCTTAGATCAACTTCTCCCATATTCGACCCAAATAAGTCTATTAATGCATCATAAACGCCTTTAATCTAATACCTCACAGTCTTGAAAGTCTCCAGTCAACTTTCCCAACGTGTACTACACAATAATTTTAAGGTGAGAGTGGTGATATGTTGTTACATGATGTTCAATTTTTGCACTGATCCTGAAAACAATATATACGAGTAAATACGTTTTAAAGCACCAAATAAAGAAATATATACTTTTGAAGATCAAACCGCATCAGATATCACCAAATTCGCGGAATGGCAACCACTCGGAATTTAAACTGCCCTTGGACTGACTTCGAGGATCTTTGCTTGAGCTCCTTTTTTTGCCGCGCATGTTAGTACATTATCGTTGCCTTGACCCCGGCAATTTTCCAAAAGTGTTTCGAGTAAGATTTTCCAAAAGTGTTTCGAGTAAGATGTGTGTCATTCCTTTACAGGTAGAATTAGTAAGGCTTTTGAACCTTACAAAATATTCTTATACACAGACAACATTATTTTTGATTTCTTCAATCTTCAATCTGATTGCAAGCGATTGGACGACAATTGAAAATCTTTGATTGGATTGGACGAAAATTGCGGATCTTCAAATCATACTATTAACAAGAATGTTTACCAAATTTTGACTTAGGTGGTATTTGTTGCCCTTGTACTCATAAAGGCCAACATCCATGATTTTTTTCAGCTTTCGGCTGTTTCGGCTCAAAGATTTCCAAGTGCTAGGGGAGGGACACATCTTTCGCATATTTTGAATTCCCCACTCTCCTCAATACAGTTACCTCTCGTTTGACACTCGATTCTAAAACTTCGCATTAAGACCTTTCATTTGATACCCATGTCGGCTACCTTTGGTAAAAAAATTTTTTTTGAGGGGTTAATTCCATTTATGGAGAGACGGCCGTTGCAAATCTTTACATTATTTGCCGGAATTTTGAAGAGGTCATCACTTTTGATATATCTACAAAGTTTCGTAGTTGTAGCTGCTGTAGTTTCCGAGAAAGATTGCTCACAGACGGACAGACAGGTCGCAAAAACTAATGGGGTTTTGTAAGGATATTTTGCAAAAATCTAGAGGAAAAAATACTTTTTTAACTATAAATTCATAAATTTTCAATATGACCGCCTTTAGCTCTAGGTTTGTCGACAAACCGATCACACGAAAGTAATCTCGCGGAATCATCGTCCATAAACAAAGTTGGCTTTTGAGTGCATCAACACTATAATATTTCTAGCGATTTCGGCCTGTAAAAAGCTCCATATCGAAAAGTCAAGCGGATTGGCATCTGGGGTGCGTTCAAAATGAAGTGAGGTTCGATATTTCTCTCCCATTGCTTGGTTGTCGATTTAGCTACGGTCTACGACCGAATTTTTAGTTGCCCACGGATTCAAAACACCTTCGAAAAATGTTTCGTGGTAGATATGCTCACTGACCTGTACTCTATGGTTCAAAAATACCAGCGGAGAGCCGCCATGAGCAGACCGCGGTTGAAACCATCACAAACGGTCGTGTATGACTTCTGGTGCCCGTTCGAATATCAAAATTTTCGTTTGAAATCTACATGAAATAAGCAAAATATTTTTTTTACGAATTGCTCAATCGGGTAGTTTTCGTCATCGGAGAAGACGATATTCGACATTGACCGCGTTCTTACAAGCACAGCATCTCCTTCGCTTTATTCATCCTAACTTTTTTTCAGCATCGGCGAGAATTTGAACTTTTTGTTATTTGTACGGCTTCAGTTTGAGTTTGTTTTGCAATATTCGGCACATGCTCTTTTGGGTTATGTTCAACGTAGCAACTATTTGTTTTCCATTGCGTCGAAGATTTTGTCCAACTAAAGCCTTAACTTTCCGAACCATCCCATCTTTATTTATGACCCTCACCCTACTATTCTGTAACACTGCCAGTATCGTGCTTTTGTTTCAGACTCAAATGATTAATTAACATTGAGCTGTTTGAGCGCTTTAAGTATTGTCCCTTGAGGTTTATCGCTTAGATACAATTCTACCACATTATTAAGTTTGAATTCCATCAATATTTTATTTTGCCCAGACCTGAGGTGCAAAAGCTTTTGCGGGCTTGAAAACAATGAAATAAACTGTCATTGAGAGAAACCTTACCAATGCAGTACCAGCAGTCCAAGAGTTATAGCAGTCTACAATTGATTGCAGTTCAATTGCCATCCCCTGTAAAAACTATTTTGAAGCAGGCCACGTCCCGCAATCACGATGACCGACTTAAGTTTTTAGTTTTTTACAATAGAAACCTGCATTTAAAAGTATTATGTGTCGCGGAATTTATTTAATGTTGCTAGAATATAGGGGAGAGAGAATTAAAGTTTCGGGTCATAACAAAAATGAGTGTTTCCGTCGTTTAACCAAAATAACGGTAAATAACTAGTAATGGTTCCACAATATTCGACTGGATAATTTCATCTAATTCTACGTTGTGCTTTCTGCAGCCATGTACACCGAGAAATACCGTTATTTAATAAAACACATTCAAGCGAAGTTTTCTTCCACCATTATTAACCACGTCTAGGGTGATAAGGAAAAGCCACAAAACAGCCCACTCAAAAATTGGCACTCCATGATTCGCCTAAAATTTCATCCATTCAAATTCCCGCCATACCCTAACTGCGGCATATATTACTGTCAACACCAGGTGATCATTTTTTCTCAGCCTTAAATATTCCTATCAAGGAAAAAGTACAACGTATATCTAAAGACGGTAGTCCAGATGGTGTAGTGATTAGAGCATTCATCCCGTAAGCCGAAGGTCCCTGGTTCGACTCTCGTTGGCGGCAATGAGATTTACTGCGAGTGATTCTTCGAACGGACTAAGAAGCCGGTTCAGTTATGATATGTGCTGGTTTAAAAATCAGAACGAATCGTTGCAGGGTGGACGGACATACGGCCAAAGCGTGATACTGATCATAACACCTTGTAGAGTGGCGACAGATTCGATCATGATAATGACTCTAAATATCTCTAAGAGAAGGCCCGAAAGGGGTTGTAGTGCTACAATTTTTTTTTTTATTTCTAAAGACCATAAGCTTCTGCAGGTACTTTCCAAATATCTAAACTTTAATGTATATCCGTTAGTCACTTGCAACTGCCCTTTTCCCGTATTTCACATTTCCCAAGTCACCTAATTAGCGTGATTTTCATTTCGCGAATTCTTAGCTCTCATTCCATCACTCGGTCATCTCTGATTGCTGTGGGTTACAACTTCGTCTTTTTTGGGCAAGCAACTTAATACTCGTATAGTACATTCAAAAAAAAATCTTTTGCTCGCTACATGTGAGTGACTTTGCCCCAGTGCCAATACCTCATCTGTGATATCGCCTGGTGTACTGTGGAAACCGTTTTTCTAAAGGCCTCTATGATAAGCCAAATTTGAGTCCAGATCTCTAAGACTGCTTCGTGATGAAGGTGAAATAAGTGTTTTTTTATATACTACATACCAACGCACTTTTTCTGTTTACCAATAAGTCATAAAACAGGTGGCTAATTGCTTGGAATCTCTTGATTCTACTCTCATAACAGCTACTCCAATGTTTCTATTTCGATTTCCATCCACTTTAAATAAACACCACAAACGTTAGAAATTCACATCGTCACTTATTCGTTAAGTCCGATTATCTTAGTCCCTTAGTTTCTAGTCGGTCCCTTAATAAACATAATACAAGAATTCCACTAATCTTCGAGCCGTTAGGTAGCATTCAGACACAACAAAACGACTAACAGTTGTTCGCGTATACAAAGATATTTTGTTTCACTTCTAGTATTCCAAAGCACACGCGCTATCACATTTTCCTAATTTTTGCTTACAAAGTAAATTTTGTCGGTGTTAAACATTTTGTGTTTATCATTAAATTAGTTATTTTGTAATATGATATATATGCAGGTATAATGTAGATATAATAATGCATGTTGCATTCATACAACGCATTTGCAAAATCCCAACTAGGACACTTTCAAGAAACTATATACTTACAATTTCAGTTGCAATATATATATATGTTGTTAAGATTTATTTTCGAATTACATTTTGATTTACTGTTTCTGATTTTCAAAAAGACAAACAAATCGAAAAATTAAAATTCTAAACTAGAAAGAAAAGAGAGAAATGCGCAAAAAATAATTTTAGTTAACGCAAATTTGCACTAGTTTGATCAAAATGCCTCAGCACAAACTCACGCTGGCTCATTGACAAAATCAAATACTAATCAAATTTACTACTTTCATGTTATTCTTTTCTCTACCAAATTCGATTCTCATTACGCGCAGACTGTGGCTGCATCAGTAGCGAGTAGTATAGCCGCGGTGAATTCCGTTATATCAACAAATACGACACAGGTACTAGCAACACAATCAAATTCCACAAGCATTCAGCAGCCACAAACAGTAGTAGCGTCGGTGGCACCGGTCCCTGTTGCCATTCAACAGCAGCAACAACAACAACCTCAGACGCAACATCAGCAAATCCAGCAGCAACAAGTTGTCCAATCGCAAACAGTGACGGGCGTGAATAACGCGGCAACATCAACGTCCACAGGCGTTATGACGCAGACACATGCGCCTCCAACGCCAACACAAAATGCTGCCTCTCAGGTATTGTATTTCAGCACTAGATAAGAACGCGGAGAACACGGATTGAAAAGAAAAAACCAATGTTACAGGGAAATACCAAAGAAAAGTGTCGTAAATTCTTAGCTAATTTAATCGAGCTATCGAGTCGGGAACCGAAGCCGGTTGAACGTAATGTGCGAACTCTTATTCAGGAACTGATCGATGCAAATGTGGAGCCTGAAGAATTTTGTGATAGATTAGAACGACTGTTAAATGCAAGCCCGCAGCCTTGTTTAATAGGATTTTTAAAAGTAAGTATACCCCTGAGGAAATTATTCCGGCAATATCTGATATCTTCTTTTTCGGTTTACAGAAAAGCTTACCTCTCCTGCGACAGTCATTATTTACGAAAGAACTAGTAATCGAAGGCATTAAACCACCTCCTCAGCACGTAGTCGGCGTAATCGGATCAACCACACTAACTACGACACAACTACCTGTAAGTTGGGGGAACCCCGCTAAAAGCATCTCATCTTAGTGTTACTCTTCCAACCCATTCCAAACTTAAAGTTTCCCTTGGTTCGGTACTACGGATCCTTCGCATTGTAGTTTTATTTTTAACTATCAATCTTAAACTCTCTCTAATCTTTTCATCCCTAAATCTTCTCTCAAATATGTTAACGCAATTCGAATTATTCCACTCATAGAAAATCCAAGCACAGATCCGTCCTATTGGTCAGCAGACAACAACAATAGGACAAACACAGGTGAAAATGGTAACGCAGACTGCGCCCAGACCGGTAGGTCAGACGACAATAACGAAACAAACGGCAGGTGGAGTTCGAATTCAGGGTCCACTATCATCAATTGGTATCTCGAATACGGGGCCACGA
The DNA here is from genome assembly GCA_963969285.1 of Odontomyia ornata. Taxonomy (NCBI): domain Eukaryota; kingdom Metazoa; phylum Arthropoda; class Insecta; order Diptera; family Stratiomyidae; genus Odontomyia; species Odontomyia ornata. The sequence continues at coordinate 261,093,960 of OZ017741.1, forward strand.
CTGATGAATGCCCAAATTCGTCCTGTTGGTGTTTCTACGACCCCTTCAGGACTAGTTCAAAGTAGTAATATTCAATCCCCGCCTGCATTACAACCTGTAACTGGATCACAAACATTTACACCTTCACAGGTAAGTTTTAGGAAGAGCACAATATGAACGGAATGTTGTAAGGACTAATCAATGATTTTCAAATAATTTTCCAATTCTTTGGCATATGTTGATAACAACTGGTTGGTTGAAGTTTTTCCAAATTAATCAAAATTGAAAGATTTTTTTTTTTCACTTGATGTATGGTTTTCCTACACATTCCAATTTATATTTCTGCTTCGATTTTCAGAATGTCGTTCAAATTCGTACAACAAATGCGACACGACCTCCCGCCACGGTGCAAATACGTGCAACAGCGCCAATGGTTCGTCCCACCGCGCCTGGTGGGAAAAATTCCGGACCGACAATAACACAAGTTAAAGTCGGTCAAACTCAAATCAAACAAATTACGACACCAAATGCGACAGTGTCAGTACCAGTCAATAGTAATCTAACCTTAAGCAGTAATAATAGTAATACAGCAACTAATGCCAGCACGAATAAAGTGGTTACAATTAAAGCACAAAGTGCCCAACAGGCGTCAAGTAAAAAGGATGCCAAGGATAAGGATAAAAGTAAAGCTGCAACAACAGCATCCGCGGCTTTCTTCCAACAATCGGGTATGTCATCGTCTATGTACGGAGATGATGATATCAACGATGTGGCTGCAATGGGTGGTGTTAATTTAGCCGAGGAATCGCAACGTATTTTAGGTTCAACGGAATTGATCGGAACGCAAATTCGATCATGTAAAGATGAAGTGTTTCTTCATTTGCCGGCGTTACAAAGTAGAATTCGTGCTATGATGGCGGAACAAGGACTGGAGGAGCCGAATCCCGAGGTGGCAGTTCTTATTTCGCATGCGTGCCAGGAACGTTTGAAAAATATTGTAGAGAAATTAGCTGTGATTGCGGAACATAGAATTGATGTTATTAAGGTGTGCATCACTGACCGCATTTATTTAATAAGATAATAATTGCGAATCTTCTTTTGATATCGCAGCTTGATCCCCGATACGAAATTACAAAAGATGTTCGAGGTCAAATTAAATTCCTAGAAGAGTTAGATAAGGCTGAGCAAAAACGACACGAGGAACAAGAACGTGAGATGCTATTACGTGCTGCCAAATCGCGATCGAAAATCGAAGATCCCGAACAAGCGAAACTGAAAGCCAAGGTAAGTCACTTGTAGAAAAATGCCATAATTTTGTTTGAGTATTGTACAGGTTTGTGTTTTATGGTTTAGAGGAGAATCAGGTAGCCAATTAAGTCGCAAATCACTGGTTTGAGTCATGTTGGTGGCAACGAGATTTGTTTCGTGTGATTCTTCAGACCAACTATAAGCCTACTCCTCTCTACTTCTAGATTACCGTCGACGTATTTCAGCTTATAGATTTCAGTTTATAGGGCTTATCCAAACTGTGATTGGTCGATTTCAAAAGGCATGTACAAAGCCTATCGCAATAGCCCTATAACACGCCGGAGGACTGCACTAAAAATTGTTTATGGATTCTTATTGATTTTTCATCCAGTGATGAAATTTAGTTCACTGAATTCAAATGATTTAGATATTTGTAAAAAAAACCAACAGCGATTCACACCACGTTTCTGTTTAAAAACGTAATTGATTTTGCCTTTTTTATATTTTCTTTAATTAAAAATACGAACATTCAATAACACGGACAGACAACAAAAGGAAAAAGACCCTTTTCAACCGACTTCCATAAGAAAAAGGCGTTCATTTTTGATCGTCTTCGAAGGGAAAAAGGTTATCATCAGTATATTTGTTGTTATTGCTTGTTTATGTATGTCAGTGTATGTCAGTGTTCTGAAGGTGATAGAAAAGATCTGTTTTCGCCAAAGTATTGGATTTACTTTTCATTTTGTCCCATTTGAAGAACATGAAAATTAACGGGAGAAAACAGACGAACTTAAGACGAACTTCGTCGTTACCGACGATATTTCTTCTTCTTCTTCTTAGCACTACAGCCCCTTTCGGGCCTTCGCTTTCTGCAAACAGCGCCTCCAACGGTCTCGGTCCATTGACCGCGTCATCCAATTCCGAAAGCCGAGCAGCGATGAACTTTCTTCGTTGACCGAGTCAGACCAGCGTTTCCTCGGTTTCCCCACTGGCCGCCGGCCTTCAGTTTTCCCAACGAATACCTTTTTGGGTATACGTTGTTCGTCCATACGACTCATGTGTCCAGCCCACTGCAGCTTCCGCAGTCTTACAATCCTTGAGACCTCAGGTTCGTCAAAAATTTCATACAGCTCATGGTTGTATCGAATTCGCCATTTGTCCCCATCTATCTTCGCTCCGATTATTCGCCTCAGGACCCGTCGCTCGAAGGTGTTCAATATATTTGCGGATGGTTGGGTTAGGGTCCATGTTTCGCATCCGTAGCATAGCACAGGTCTTATCACAGATTTGTATACTTGGAGCTTTGTTTTCCTGTGTATCCAGCTGGTCTTCAAGATCGTCAAAACTGAATAAAATATTTTATATGCGAGCTGTATTCTTCGGCGTATCTCGTCTCTTTCATTACAGTTTCTCGTTATTTTGGCGCCTAAATACACAAATTCGCTCAAATTTTCGATACTGTATTCGCCAAGCGAATATTTTGTGTATTTGCGGTATTTTTCCTCGGTGCGTCATGCACTTTGTTTTATTCTCATTGATTTGTAGTCCTACTAGTTTTGCTTCGCTGTCGAGTTTCAGGAAGAGTTCTTAGACAGTTGTTAATGACCTTGACAAAATGTTGATGCCGTCCGCATAGGCTACCTCTTGGCTCGACTTGTATAATAACGTACCTCTTGTGTCGATAGGTAGCTTTCTTATGACATATTCCAGAGCCAAATTGAATAGCAATGGGGCCAGCCCATCTCCCTGCTTTGCGCCAAAGATGTGGGTGAGTTGGTTATTGATGCGGACTTGGGAGGTCGTCGACGTTATTTTCATTTTGGGATATCAAAGCAAAGCATTATTTGGCACATTACGTTATGACCAATACTGTCGTATGCTTGCTTAAAGTGAACGTCTATGTAGAACTCCCAGCATTTTTCAGGTACCTACTTGACTAAACAATTGGCCTATGATCGATCTACCTGCTCTAAAACCACCTTGATACTCCCCAATAATACTGTTGGCGTATGATCTGATTTTTATTCTAAGATTTTTGAAAATATTTTGTACGTCGTACAAAGTAGTGATATGCATCTATACTTTTCGCAATGTAGCTTATCACCTGTTGATGTTGCCGATGTATCACGGCAGAGCGTGGTATTGGGCTGATAACCACGTTTCAGGCTTTTCACTACTTTGTATGCTTGTCTTATGTTGTTGGTCGGTAGACTTACATCGATACTTCTCAATTGGTCGCCATAGTACTTTCTTTTCTTAATTCTAATTATCTTATTCGCTTCTCATCTGAAATTTTCATAGTGTTCTCTCTTCGTCCTGGTTTTCCTACCTACGTATCCTTTGTACGCCTGATTCTTTTTGTCTAACGCATTCTGGCACTCATCATTTTCTCTTGCGCCGGGCTTGATGTCCGATCGTCTGTTCTGCCACTTTCTTTATAGCCGCTTTCACTTCCATCCAGAGCTCGTTGCTTGCCTTTAACGATGCGTCTGATAAGATGGGAGCCAGCTGGTTGTCGAGGTTCTCCGTGAAATTTTTGGCCACAGACGCTGTTTGGAGCCTTTCGATGTCAAATTTTTGTAGCGGGCTGGTCTTCGCCGAATATGCCTTTGAAATACGACATCGATAGGCTAATTTGATCAAGTAATGATCTGAGTCAAAATTGGCTCCTCGGTATGTACGGACGTCAAGTATGCTCGAGGCCCAACGGTTGGATCAGAATATGATCGATCTGGTTTTGTGTGTTGCCATCCGGTGATACCCAGGTCATTCTATGAATGCGTCGATGCGGGAAGCAAGTCGAACGTATGACTAGATTTTTGCTACATGCAAAGCCAATCAGGCGCATGCCGTTGTCATTTGTTTCATCGTGGAGGCTATATCCTGCAGTCGTTCCCCGATGATATAGCTCATTGCCAACCTTAGCGTTGAAATCACCCAGAATTATTTTTGTTTCGTATGTAGGCAATGAATCCACTCGTCTTTCCAGGTGATTGTACTCGCAGAACGTTTCATTCGTTTCTTCGTCCTTTTCTTCGGTCGGGGCGCGAACATTTACCAGCCAGATTTTGAAGAATTTGGCTTTTATACGGATCGCACACAACCGTTCAGTGATTGCCTTAAAATCAATAATGTGCGATTTAAACTCCCTATCCATACTGAAGGCCACTCCAAATTCTCGTTTTCCAATAGGCTTCCCACTTTTGAATATTCTGTGCGATCTCATGTCTTGAATATAATTTCCAGTCCAGTTCGTTTCCTGGATTGCCTTTTTTTTTTAAATTTATATTGATGGCCTGTACTAAAAGGTCCTTAACAGTGCCAGGGTAATTGAGTCATCTGATATTCCAGGATCCAATGCCATAGTCCTTTTTTCGTTTGCGAGGTCGTTGCTGTGAGTCCAATCCATTCCGAGGTCCATCTGCAGGTTTGGAAACATTTTAGGGTTTTCCAGGGACGAGGAGTTAGCCCGTCGCCCAACGTTCAGTCTGGCAGCATGGTTGGGGAAACAAGGGGTTCCCTCCTCCTTTCTCAAACGGACTTGGGACCGTCTACGGCGAAGTTTTTCTTTGTAATTCGTGGATTATTTTTTCAACATCTGATGTTTTGTAGGGATTGTTGGTTATAGGCTTGATGGGAAGTTCAGAGTTTTCCACAGTTGGAAAAATAATTTGCTTCATTTGGTTGCTTCTGATGTTGATTTTCTCCCGAGAGACCACCACTTGAGCATATGTGTGTTCCATTAATATTTTCCTTACATCTACCGAGATTTTTTTATTCGTAAATTTGTCCCTCTTCAATTGTGGAAAATTCATTTGAGCTATGTCTTCAAGGTCAAGCCCTTCGTATCTGTTTTTATTAATAATTGAACGTGCTTCTCTATTGGAAACATTTAATTTAGAACTGACTTCTGCTTCATGCTTATATTTAACCCATTTGGAGCATGTTTGGTCCATAGACACATGCTCTTTGCTGTCGCATAGCGGACATTTTCTTTTGTTGCAAGTTCCTTTGCATTTGGTTGAACTGCATTTCAGACATCTCGGTACCTTGTCTTTACAGATGGTAGTAGAATGTCCCAACCTGCCGCAGTTCTTCCTATACTGTCTCGGTCGGAATTTAAAATATTCGACTTCAGCATTAAAGTATGCGATTTTTAGAAAGTCGAGAAGGGTCTTGCCCGAGACCGTTATCTTGACTGATTTTGTCGGGATGAAGTTGTCAGCCTCGGAATTCGTTGATGCCCAGCATTTGTAGTTCTTTTTTTTTCAATTTCGTTGATTTCACTGTCATACTTCCGGGGTGATTCTCTCTGACAACCCCTCATGGCAAAAGCCGCGTGCTTTTTTCATATCTTGACATAAAATTAGGGTATAGCCACATAGCGATTTCTGATTGTTTAAGTTGTCCGCAGAGAAAAAAAATCCATGCACACATTGAGGCAGTATTGTACCTGCCCAATTGCTACAAGGCACTTCCTAATGCAACTAAATACAGTACTACAAAATATCTCAAATATATTTTAAGAAATAACTTCAATTTTGATACACGGATCTTTTTCAGAAGCTAAATTTGTTATGATTTGGGTTACCTGTATTTGATCCCTTCCTATTTTAATGGGAGCGTATACATGGTGGGTAGAACTTTTGTGTCCTTTAATGAAGGCATAAACCGTTCCAGTATCAATTTACATTTCGTTTTCTTTAATTTTCTAGACAACGTTTTTTGGCTTTTCGTCTGTCAGTATCTCTTTTCTCCCGGTTGTTAGTTGCAGTCATGTGAGCATTATTTCCTTGAAGTCTTCATCGTATGAGTTGACCAATATCCTACCACTTTTTCTGTAATGAGTGGTTGTATAATTTGTATATGTAATTTTCCAGCGATCGCATGTTTGGAATTCAATTAACCTTCTTCACGCTTCCCTACCTCGTATCTTGGCATAAGTGGTTTTACTAGTTTTGATACCTGAATATGCAGTGTTGGAATTCGACCTTAGATATGATCCTAATCGCAGTCGCCCATACGAAATAAACGACCGTTAGGAAAATGTCTCGTTCTCTGGTGAATGTCTCGGTGCGAGAAATGGATGATGCTTACAATGAGCCGTCTGCTAGTAGCAAAATTTATCAAGTCTTTTCCCGCCATCGTTTATCTCTGTGTTAACGTTATGTCTGCAGTTGTTTCAATAAGAGCCTTCTCTCGATAGATTTTGACGTTGAAGTCACCTGGAACGATTTTGGTATTTAAGCTACTTATTGATTCATTTTTGATTGTTTCATCGTTGTCTTCTGGAGGACATTGACATTTGAACTGCCAGTCTATGAAAAATTTTGTATTGATTTATATCCGACAAATCACACTTAATTGAACAGATTGTTGTTAATGGGAGTCACTATAAAATTATGGCTTCCTGTTGATTTGCAACTAAGCTGAATTTTATAATGACCATACATTCGACCCGTAGCCTACAAAAGAAAAACGAAAATCTTGGAAAAGTAGCGATTTATTTCTCAACATAATCTCCTGTTAGCTCGATAAACTTGATCCAGCGATGCTCCAAGTTCCTTCTTGACCTCCTCATTCGACTCAAATTTCTGCCCCCGGCGAGTGACTTTTTCAAGTTTGAAACAAAAAGAAGTCGCATGGAGCCAAATCTGTAGAATACAGTGGATGGAGTAGCAGTTCGTAGCCCAATTCGACCAATTTGGTCGAGGCAACGGCGGAGGTGTGAGCCGGTGCGTTGTCATGGTGGAAGAGCACTTTTTCTTCGCTAAATGAGGCCTTTTTTCTGAAATTCGGCGTCAAATCGGCCCAATAATTCGGCATAGTAGAGCCTTGTGACCCTGTTACCCTTCTGCAGGTAGTCAATGCAGATCACACCTTGTGAATCCCAGAAAACGGTGGCCATCACCTTTCCGGCCGATAAGATAGTGTTCGCCTTCTTCGAAGCACGTTCGCCGGATGTAGTCCACTGTTTCGACTGTTCCTTGGTCTATGGTGTGTACCAGAGGAGCCATGTTTCACAGATAGTCACGAAACGACGCAGAAATTCCCTCGGATTGCGATGTCAAGGTTCTCGGTTATTTTGAGGTTCGTTTTGTTTGGCAATTCATCATGAATAGACTTACGCCGTAGCAACGTTGGTGAATAGGCTGAAGGCAAAATTGCCATTGATACACAATTTCATATCAAAATTTTGTTTAGTACTCGTAATAAAGTCTTTTGGTTAAACAATAAACAGAGTCGCAGCATTTGGAGCGATTATAATCTGCAAGCAATTTTCGAAACAGCATACATATAGAAAAAGTACCCGCTCGGTGCGCTTTATGGGCCGATAGAATAATTGGTCCATATGTCTGCAAAAATAATGATGGTCACAATGTAACACTCAACTGTGAGCGGCACAGAGACATAATTGCTAAATTATTGGTGCCTCAACTGAATGCCATTAATGTTGCTGACATGTGGTTACAGCAGGACGGCGCCAAATACCGCCCACCGCATGATACAATTAATTTACTGGAAGACTCATTTAACGAATGATTTATTTCACGAAACGGTCCTGTTAACTTGCCACCGCGTTCGTGCGATTTGACACGACAAATTACTTTCTTTGGGGTATGTAAAATCGTAGGTCTAGGCCGATAAACCAGAAATATTGAGCAATTGTAAGCCAACATTCAACGCGTTATTATCGAAATATCGCCCGATTTCCTGCGGAGAGTGATAAAATTGGATGTCCAGATTACGCCACGTACGCGCTAGCCACGTCGGCCACATGCTCGAAATCATCTTGAAATATTAATGACACAAAACTATATCTTTCAAAAGCTAATTTCGTGGATATTAAAAACATTTTTCTTTGTTTTATTTCAAGTTAAATGGTGGTCTCTCAAAAGCTTAGATCATACCAACCATTTCAAAATTTGTTGAGGTGTAGTCCCCTAATACCGAAATAGCCCTTAAAAATTTTTTTAATCAAAGGTAGTTGAGTGGCGCATCAAATGAAAAATCTTGATTAGAGCTTTTAGAATCGGTATTAAAAAAAGTAATTTTATGCATCAGGGGGTCCAGGGGGAGGCAAAATGTACCAATCCCTCGCGATTGGAAACCTTTGAGCCGAAAAATCTGAAAATAATCACGGAGGTAGGTCTTTATAAGTACAAGGCCAACAAATACCTCAGAAATCAAAATTCACTCAACTTTGTTAATAATAGTTTGAATTGTAGATTTTACATTTTCACCCATAAAATCAAGACGGTACCCTTAAACTTGGTCAAATTTTGCATTTATATAGTTTGATATAAGATCTTTATGCTCACACCATTTTATGGAAATCGAATCATAATCAAGTGAGTTATAGCCATTTCAATTCTATACAATTACAACAACAATATGACGTGTTGATGGTTGGTACATATTTCAAATTAACCCAGGCACTTTTATTTTCTTCCAATTTGCATGAAACTTTAAGGAATAATTGCTGAGCATTCTGAAAAATTATGTAAGCTGGCTCAAAATGGCGGCTGCAATGTAGTTATGAAAGAAACTGCATCTTTTGCATAAATTTGAACATGAAAGAAACTGCATCTTTTGCATAAATTTGAACAATTTCTTATCCAAATGTTGAATGAATAATTCAAATTTTTCATTCACGCTATAAGAAAACTTGTTTCGAACCCTGGAATGGCTAAGAAGACATTCTGGTAGGAGCACTCTCCTGCTTACTCAATTTGTTTAAATATATTTTAATAGTAAATTAATAAAATTTTACAATAAATCCAATATCCAAAAAGACACCAATAAACTAAGTGCTACCATAATTATTTTATTTACAGGCGAAAGAAATGCAGCGTGCGGAAATGGAAGAACTTCGACAGCGTGATGCTAATATGACAGCGCTGCAGGCCATTGGTCCTAGGAAAAAACCAAAACTAGATGGCGACGCAGTAACTTCATCAATTGTAAGTACAAGCCAAACATTTAGATCCATTATTGTTGTAACAAAAATATTTTCCAAATCACTTAGCAACCTGGTACAACAGGTATGGGTACAACCGGTATATCAGCACCACCTCTACGGCCTCGAATAAAACGTGTTAACTTAAGGGATATGTTATTCTTTATGGAACAAGAACGAGAGACATGCAGAAGTACAATGCTTTATAAAGCCTATCTTAAGTGATCGATAATTTCTATGTATCGTCACATTTCGGTACGGATACAACTAGCCGGCACTTTTCTATACACCACCATCACCAATTGTGTGAACAGCACTAATGTTGTTAATATTGTTGTAACCACCATGAGAATCATTATCATCAAAATGATCGTCGTCGTTGTGGTCTTCGTCGTCGCTATCATCAATTGGACAGTGCGGTGTTCGGTTTCGGGTGTTTGATTTTTCTATATCTATGACTTTCTTTTTGTAAATTTACCCCCACCCCCCTAAAAAACAGAATAGTGTAATTAAATAGTATGAACTATATTAGTATAGCTACTGACGCGATCATTTAGCCCTAGGATTTCCCATGATGAACCTTTCAAATATTACTGATCGTTATAGATTCCATTTAATTGAAATATGTGAACGATCTGCATACAGACGATAACAATTAGCTTGTCTTGAAATGATGATTTTTAAACGATTATAATTCTAAAATCAGACTTTATGAAATTTGTACAGAATATTTTATTGATCGTTTATTAAGTTGTAACATAAAAAAGGTGCTTATAAGCGAAATTTAATCGGAACATTTTTGTTTCATTAGAAAATTTTACAACGAAATTAAATAATAATCAACTGGAATCATCATTTTATTTTCATGCTAATCTGTTCACTCTGATGAAATATCGTTTTAATCAAATATATCAACCATATCATGTTGGAAACATATTATCCCCGATATGATATAAAATCCTTACCTTTCGAAATATGAAAATGTGAATGGGATAGATAAGAGAGGATTATTTAACATTTATACATAGAAAACGTTCAAAACGATATCTATGTTATTTTAAAAATCATTTACACATGAAGCAAAAGAGAAAAAAAAACATAATTTACATAATTTTCCTTAATTTAGTTGAATCATCTTTCACTTCATATTTACACAAATATTTTATTAAATCTTTGATCGTTCTTATTTCCTATTTTCTTTTTGATTTTGGTTCTATGAAAAAAGAAAGGAAATATTTCTCGGTTGTCATGTATAATTATAAGATGAAAATTTAATGTTAAAATTGTTAATAGTGTTTTCACCATTATAGCATCGTTTAAAAAAAGAGAAATTAAATTGTAAGTATAGAATCTAGAAATACTCTTTTCTTCTCTTTCTAATGATTAATTTTATTTCTTTGAACAGGCTATTCTAGAAGATTATATGATTGGAAAAGTTATTTGATTCTCTACATTATATGCTAAAATAATTTATTTAATTCAGTATTTTTTAATTCATGGCTACCTACCGAACTTTTGAGCTTCTAGCAGAACATAAACACTAACCTGATATGGCCAATCCAACATTTATTTCAATTAACGATATGAAAGCGTTTACGCTTTCGCGAACGCTTTCGTGAGGAAATTTCGAATATTCCTAAGACTGACCGCATTAAAGGAATCCGAAATGCAAGGCTCTACTTTTATTCACCTCCTTTGATTAAGTGTAGACGCGATATTAAGGGGGAGAGTCTACTTTAGGAGGCTCGAAAAAGCGGTTTTTTGGGAATGTTTTTGGGCTACATTCATAACTATGTCCCGCGAACTTTTTGGTATATTTTTACATATAATTTAATATCGAAAAAAGTGTTCAATAACAAATAATATGTTGCAGATTTTTAAAAGCACATTAGTAAAGCTAGCCCCGATTTAGATCTTTTATTGGCGGGAAAGATGCAGGTTGCAATTCTTGTCTGAAACAGTAAAACCCAAATTTCATACATATATCTACTAATTGAACTAAGAAAAGCCCGAAAACATTGTGAAAGTTGGAATGATTTCGAGTTATGAAAAAGAACGTGTTTATTTTAATGTACTTTGAAAGTAGTTTAAATTTGTTTATCGTTAATTTTTTAGTTTAAATAGAAGAGGATACAAAACTAAAGCCAACTAGCATTCGTTTGTTCCGATCGACCATCTACTTGTCTTGGAATTCATCCCGCCAGTTAATAAAAATCGTGAATATCAAAACACGAGAAAACGCGCTTCAAAGTTTTCTCTAAGAAAAAATGTTAATTTTCGATTCCTCATAGCAATAATATGCTTATCAGCTATTTCTGCTCCATGGAGTATACTGTCAGCCTCCTCAAATCATATTTTCTGTCGAAGATGCTCGCGTCTACGAGCAGTTTTCAGGCACAACGCACTCCGGTTTGCTCAAGCACTTACACACTTGCTCGATGCTCTGTTACTTTAGGTGATGTATCTTCTAAAAACTGAGAATTAATCTCTATAACTTTATGTACATATTCTCAGATATCTTTGGAACAAATTTAAACAGGAAATACCGACTTTTTGAGCCATATTGGCATTCTGTTTGATTGTATCTACGAAGGCTGTCCAGAAAGTAACAGACGTTTTGAAATAAAAAAAATAAACCAAGTGTTAAAATAACAAATTTTATTATATGCATTTTGGAGGTAAACTCTTTGGCAATTTTTTTACGTAACCGTCATTTAAATTAAAGCATTTATTATAACGCGGTAAAAGCTTTTCAATACCTTCTCTGTAAAAATCTGCCGCCTGGGAGTTCAACCACGGGTTTACAGCGGGATGCAGTTCAGCGTCATTGTCAAAGTGTTGCGTAGCGAGCCACGTCTTCATCACTGGGAACAGGTGAAAGTCGCTCGGCGTCAAATCAAGGCTGTACGGCGGATGATCGACAATTTCCCATCCAAAACCATCCACGAGGTTTTGGGTACGATTTGTCATGTGTGGACGAACGTTGTCGTCTAAAAACAAAGCTTCCTTGCTGAGTTCTCCCCGAATGCTTAATTTCTGAGTGTTTTCACCAACAAAAACCTGTTCACCGGAATTTACAATTGCAGCGCTCAATTTAAACTCCACGGTATGCAAAGTATGATAAGCACGATGAGCAAGCTTCCACGGCTGATTGCACACTGAGTGTAGGAACACTCTAACGCCAAGATGGCAGTGCTAGCCCCGCTCACTGCCGCGCCTAATCAAAGCGTCTGTTACTTTCTGGACAGCCCTCGAAGGCTTATCACTTTTTTAAATTCTAACATTTTACATTTTTGTACGGTCGATTCTATCATCTCGTTTGGACTTATGCTTTCATGAAAATCAAATTTAATGTTTAGCTCTGAGAAAGTGAACTAAGCGCAAATCATTTAGACTTTACAAACCTCTCATTGTGCAGTATTAAGTAGTATTTTAATGTGTTCTATGCTCCATTAGGTTTCGTTCCAGAAATTTAATTATGGCAGAGATTCCGACTCCCCTGTTTGAATGCTCAGTATCGTACATAAAGTCATGTAATGGTCATGACCTAACAAGTGGGTTTTGTCGAGACAGTAAAATACAAAAGCGAAATACGATAAAAAATATCAGATTGAAGGCAATTATTATGTATACGAAACGTGAACGCATTGAGATAAACTCATACATTTTTATAATATTGTGCGAAAATAACCAAGCGCATTTGTAAAATTCTCCCGGTGAAAACTAGTGTAATTTATTATAAATTTTAAGCTAACAGCGCCACATTTTTCGAGGCAACTATATAATTTCTAGCTCAAAGGTAAAAATTCGTTCGGTTAGTTAAAAACTTATTTTGTTTAACGGTAACTATGAAATGCAACTGCTGTTTAACGTGGATTTTCGTAGTTTTTCTTACTGGAGAATTTCCATGAATGTAATTAAACAATGCAATTTACAATAGTTTAGAAAAAGACACTACATAAATATCTGTTTATTTTTCGAGATTCTCAGCAGAACCGTGAAGAGTTCACGATGGTAACACAAAACTGATCTTTATGGTTTCAGGAACCGTTGAGGAGTATAAAATATTAATTATTAATATGAGTTTTCAAACGTTTTTTGGATCAAACTTAATTCAACTGAAATATAATTTTAGGACTAAACAGCAACATTTTTTTTCAATGAACTCAGCGAACAGAATTTACTCCCCCTATAGTGTTATATTTTCTGTGAAATGTAAGCTAAACAATTTATTTAACTAGTTTCTACTGCAAAATGTATGAATATAACTTCCTGGGACTAATTTTTTGAAATTAATATAGAAATCAAAAAAGTGTCGCTCACAATTCAATCGGAATTTGGGATCATCTTTTTCTAGTCATTTGTGCAAAAAGCCCTTAGTTTTCCAGACGATGAATGAAAAAGATCATTTTGTTTCAATTTTACACACAATTTTACTAAATTTACACATTTACGCATGTAAATGGCGGTGAAAATGTGAAAGCGACAAGATATCACACCAATTTTAATTTCGGTAATTGCTCAATACAATCCGAGTCCATCCTTAACAGTGACTTTTTTCCAGTCATGGACTCGTTTCCGTTTCCGACGAATGTATATTCTAGCCCTTTAATATTAATCATTCAAGCTTATATCGGATAAGGCAAAAACACCTTAGGTCCTCACAGATCATTGAATACTCGGAGGAAATCTCAAAAAGGATAGTCTAATTGGGGTCGGCGAATACAGGTTCTGCAATTTTTGTGTCAAAATACCAGTACATCTTCTACCACACTGCAGGACGCTATCTAGCAAAAGAAAAGTAAGTCTGGGATCGAGAAAGAGCAGGGGCGCCTGAAGCCGAAGCAACTCATGAGTTTCCATAGGAAAACTGAGCTGTTAGAACTACTCTAAGCACACTTTAGCAGCGGGGGCACAATAAATCTGTACAGTAATAACAATCTAAATACAACAGAGATAGTTGTAATGAACATATTTTTACGCTTTTCTGATTGCTTTCACCAATTGAAATGGAACTTTAGAATTCATAGAGATACAGTAGGCCGCGTGGCTTAGTGGTTAGAGCACTAAGCCCGTATGCCGAAAGTCTCTGGTTCAAATCTCGTTGGTGTCAACGAGATTTAGTTCGAGTGGTTCTTCGGACGGACTATAAGCCTATTCAGTTATGATACGTGCTGGTTTAAAAGCAGAACGTATCGCAGCTGGGTGGACGGGGACACGGCCAAAGCGTGATAATGATCATATCACCTTGTGGAGTGCCGATACATTCGATCATGACAATGAGATACTCTAACTATCTCTAAGCGAAGGCCCGAAAAGGGATGTAGGTTTACAAAGAAGAAGAAGACATGAACAAACAGTTATTATTTTCAAAGCTTAGAGTTTTTGACGCATCGAATTGAATTATCTTTCTTCTCGTGATCATAATTTTAGTTGTGTGGCAAAATGAGAAATATATATAGAGGTATGAAAGAATATAAAATTGATTGACCAAGCTTTCACTCAGCTAATAATAAAATCTCTTCACAGCTAGGAAAGGATTTAGATTCGAATTCTTAAAAGAACAAGAAAAAATGTGCCTCCCTATTCATTCTCTTAAAAATCTTGAGATTGAAAACCTTAAAAAGTTTAGAGGAAGAAGCTCATTTTTACCAGAGCAATAAATATATCAGAAATCATCATAAAAGATCCTGCTCTCCAAAATAACTAGTGCATAGCGACATTATTATGGAGCAGAAGGAGCACTAGTAGAAATTTTACGTCAGATGACAAATTAAGCTGCTGCTTTCAAAATTCCTTGCAAAACCCTTTAGCTGGTCGATCACCGATCAGTTAACATTCAAAGCTTCTAGCTTACTTAAAAAAAATATATATCGTATTTTTTTTCAATCAATAGAAATATTAGCATTTTCACTACATATTCAGGGCGCAACCAATGTACAAAGAGTTAGGCGAAATTGCTCGCTCATACGGGATCTACAACCAAAGGGGTCGACTATACTCTTTTTCCATGTCGTAACATCTTTTTTATGAGTTTTAAAATCCCTCTTGTAACGTGAAGCAAAAAATTTTGCTGCTTGAACGTATAAATTAAATTCAGGGATCAGTACTGAATGTGTTAAGATGACCTAGAACTCTGCTTTGAATTTATGCACAATAAGTTTAGCTTTTTTACCTAATTCCATTCCCTACAAATCTTTTCATCAGTATTTCTTCATAGCACAACACTCGTGCGATCTGCATTCACTTTTCACTGCTTCGTCAGGTGTGCCTCTCCGACAATGTTCAATAAATCGGTGTAAAGGGGCACACAAAATAATATAAATTAATCTTTCCGTGCATATCTAGTCAAATTATGACATATTAAAAAAAACTCTGAGTAACTATCTGTCAAAAAATGCCCTAAGATGCTGTGTTGAAAAATGGCCAATGTCATACGCTTCAGCTTGTTGCCGTCCTTTAACAGGTAAATCCAGTTTTCTTAGACGGGAAGGACATGACATCGAGAGGAAGCAAACAAGACGCATGAGTCCTGAAAATTGTCGAACAACCTGGCCGCACGCACTGCAACAAATGCGTACCTTTCTGAGGCGCGTCAAAAAATTGCCTAGGTCTCAAGGCAATCATTTATCTATCGATAGCTCAAGGGGAAAAATCTCATATGGGAGATTGCAAATGCGTTCTTGGTTACAGGATGAAACCGGTCAAAACGCACATCTCATGTATGTTACTCGTGTTCACTTGTCGACGGCTGACAATGAAATGGACTCAGTGATACACTAACATTGAAAAAATGTGTACCGTAAACAAAGTGAGCATAGGTGCAATGTTCGACCATGCAGACCTCAGACAGGGTTCAGCCAACTTGAATGTTGAAATAGGTCGCAATCCTGTTTACGACTACGTCTAGCTTGGCCCAATCTTCATGTCCAGACTTCAATCAATGTTCATTAGATGATCCCTAAAACCTAGTTCGCACTATGCTAGTATTTTAGTCGAGTGCCGAGTAAAACATAGTTGGCACTATGCTAGTAGTAGTTATGTTAAGTAAACATGTAAACCAAGATACCAAGAAGCAACAATGCAAATGAAACTCTCCCTGTAAATGTTCACAGCAAGTCAATCACGAGGTAGCTGATCGATTGGAAAGAGCTTCTTTGTTTACAGCTGCGTCAAGTAACTTATATCGACATGATTGCACCTTCTCACACGCCTAGTAGCGCTGGACTAAAAATGAACCAGATTACAGAGAGGCTATTGTATTATCTCAGAAATGATCTTTTCCTTAAAAATCGGGTATGACTCGGTTAAGATCATCGCATTGTTCAGTGTTAAATTATTTTCGCTTGAATCAGTAGGCAGGTCAGTAAGGGCAAATATTCCTTTTTCCATCAAAATAACAATGAACTGCTGTACTCATTTAATAGTCTAAAATTTATTTCAGTTTTTTTACCCAACAACTAAGGAGTTATAATTTTTGGCTCGAAAATTATCATATCACAAAACGTACAGTAACTGTCGTAACCTATTGAGCACAACCCTTTTAATGAAGTAACGAAAAATCGCAAACTTAGATGACGTCATCTTTAGTCATAAATAATCTACTCGAAAAGAAATTATTGAAGCCATAAAAAAGTTATATTCGCCTTGTTATGGTCACAAAATACGAGTAGATACACTCAGAACGAAAGCTTCGTATTTCATTCAAATCAAGCACGAGGCTTTAGGTATTATTCACTTATTTTCTTGAAAAGACGTCGGACCTTGCTTTTTTGAGCAAGCAAACGCGTTTCGACTCCTTTGAGTCATCTTCAGTGTGAAATCCTGGCCCGACGGCTCTTCAAGAAAAAAGAGAATTGTCCTACGGATATCAAAACAACATAATCGAATATTCACTTACTTTGTTTGTTTAGTTTTCGTTTAAAACAAATTTTTATATGGGGCTACGAAATCTCTCCGACTCTGCTTTGAGTTTGTTGTTTTATTTGCCGAAGACAAGGTTTCTTTGATATGAGACTTCTATTTTCCTTCGATTCTAGTGTTATTAACGTTGAAAAATCGCTTCCTTAGCATGGCGTAGTAAAGTTTTATATATAAATAGCGAGGAATTTATCCGGGATCTCTTAGCTATCAACACGATAACTCGTTTTCTTGGCTTCTGCGGTCTCGACGAGGCCAATTGACACCCTTCATCAGAACTTTTACTGTCAATAAGTCTTGCTGGAGTTCGAACTCCCAATTAATGTTACAATTTTAAGAGAAAATAATCTATATGAAGTTGGAAATTTATCAACGTTGTTTGAAATATGATGATTTAATTAAAATTAAAAACTAAACTAGTAGTTGGTCAATAATCCTTTGTGAAAAAAAATAAGTGAATTCAATTAACTCTAATCCTGAAATTAATTGTTTGTCTTTAACTTTTAATGTTCTACTATATGGACTGATAAGTCCCGGGATGTTTTTTTATGGAAATAAGCTTTTTTGGGTAGAGTTATAATAATTCAATGTCAAGGTTCAGATTTGGACTGTTCTGCCATGGTCTATTATTATTGTAATAATTCCTAAACATAGTTGCCTTCGAGGGTGATCTCTTGGTATATCGATTTTCCAGCAAAACCTTCGAAATACGCCTCAGTATTTGCGATAACTTCCTCATTCGATCTGAATCTCATTCATTGGAGCCACCGCTTGACACTTGGGAACAGATAATAGTCGCCGGGAGCCAAGTCTAGAGATTACCGTACCGATTTGGTCATTGCCTTCAAGGACGTGCGTGACGGTGGGCGATCGTGATGATACAGAACTTTTTTCTTTGCCATATGGGGCCGTTTTTTTTCTTTTATTTCTTCTTTCAGTTTGCCCCATAACTCTGCATAACACTCTCCTGTGATTATTCTTCCCTTCTGCAGGTAGTCAATGATATTATTCCATGCGCATCCCAAAAAACGGAGGACATCATCTTCCCGGCCGAGCGTTGGTCTTTTAGCCGCTTTGGTCGGCTTTCAAGCCAATCTGCAGATTGCCTATTGGACTTAAGCGTATGATGATGTACCCACGTTTGATCCATCGGCACAAAACGCCGAAAAAAACCTGCTCAATTACGCTACAACTACTCCAAACCTGCCGTTGAATCATCAACGCGCTGCTGCTTTCGACGGTCAGCAAAGGCGGTACCCATCGCGCTGATAGCTTTTTTATCTCCAAAATATCGTGCATAATGTTTCCTGCCCGATCCTTTAAGACACCCACGGCCTCAGCTAACTCTCGTACTTTCACTTTACGATCACTCAAAACGATTCGATGCCCTTCCTTTACGACTTCCGTATTCGTAGCTTATTTGGCCTTCCAGAACGAGGTGCGTCTTCTGTGCTGGTACAACCCATCATAAACATTTCTGCAACCATAACAACGGTGTTTCAGGAGTTTTTCCCATCAAAAAACAATATTTGATCAAATTGCAATATTCCAGTTTTTCCATTTTTTTACGGAGATGAAAGTAGCGTCACTCTAACGGCTGTAGCTTATAAATGAATGGACGAAATGTTATGAAACTTCAAACACAAACTAGTGACGAATGCGTTTCTCGAAATGAGTCATGTTCATTTCCCAGTGTCACCACCTATCGAAAAATCCCGGGACTTTTAGCCCAAGTAGTATATGTTACTAAGAAAGATATCAATTTTGAAATGAAGTAGTTATTTCTACCAAACACAAAAATCCTTTATTTTGAAAGAAACAAACTGCTCCGGCCAAAAACAATGTTCTCAAAGTATCGACAGTTGAGTCATGCATAGATGCCTTTAATTGATAGAAGAAATAAAATACGATTATCATGCACTTTAAATTGCCGCCATTTTGTTTTCTTCCTGTTTGCTGATCCCATTGTTGTCGTGATAGTTGTCAATTTTATAGCCATTCCTGAAATTTATTTAATTGTTTTTTAATTATAAAAATCAGCTTCCGTGATTTTTTCACATGGCCAACCACGAATGGGGGGACACCAATTTATTTGGCTGCGGCCAGCCATATAAATAACGACGAGTCATTCTTTTGTAGACTTTGTACGACCTTTATAGATTTATTGTACCCCAGTTCTCATTAAAGTACCTAAAGATAAATCTTGAAAATACCCAAATTTGACAGCCAGCGAATGATCTTCATTAATAACAAGTCTCCAAGATCCTCCTCGACTAGGCAGTAAATCTCTACTGCACCGGAACGGAGCCTCACAGTGCGTCAAAAGATGTTCAGATGCTTAATCGTTTAATATGTAGAACCTGCATTTGCCATTTTCCTTTAGGACGATCTTCTTAAGATGACAACCGAGTTTACAGCGCCCGTGAAAAATCCTCCTAAATTGGTTCTTGCTGAGTTGACACACGATTGAAATCGTTTTTGGTATCTTAAGCCCAGGATAACATCTCCAGTATTTATTACGTTTCCCAGTTTCTATATCCTTCAGTTGTCTGCGGACAACGTGCTTCTCAACCGCACTAAAAAAGTTTAAGACCGACGAATACGGCCTTTAATGCTTCCCTCTCTAAGAAGTTTGTTTGCTTTTCGTCTTTATAGATAAAAATGAAATTAACTTCGGAATTTAAATTGATTGTGCTCAGCTGAGCATATTTATTGTGTTTTGGAAGATTTCCACTCCGTAATTTATGCTTCTTTTTATTTCCAAACGACAACCGAAATCCAGCATACTTCAATGAAACCAGAACGGAACCGCTTCGAAATAGATTTCAGGTTGGGCTGTTTGCGAAGCAACTAAAGCGTGAAGCAAATTTAAAGAATGAATATGAGAGTGTCAGATTGAACTACCACAAAATACAACTGACGGTATCACATTTGATTGCTTTCTTTTTGAAAATAATCTGAATTAAAAATATTGACCACTGTTTTGGGGGACATATTCAATATTTGTTCGCAAATAATTGAATATATCATTTAGCAAAGAAAAGATAATAAGTAAGCTGAAAAGAATACGAATAGCTTATAATAAATAATTTGTTGAGTATAGATGCATTTTAGTGACTCCTGCAAAAGAAATATTCATGGAGACGTGTAAACATAGAGAGAAAGAATTTAAGGCAAATACGAGGAAATGCAACCTGAAGCCTAGCAAATATGAAACTTCTAAATTGATCTCTAAAGCAAATTTTACTAAGGACTCAGCACTTGATTGTTGATTTCCCCTAAAAGTAACTCGCAAAAAATAGTGATTATTACTTTCGCTACACTTTTCAACCTAGTTCGAGATAAAATTTGAATGGAAGACTTTAGATGCAGTGGGATTGGGGTTTCCCGTAAACTGCATCCGTTAAAATTTATTGTAGTTTATATTTCATCTGCGAGGTCCGCTGAGAATCTGTTTACGTCTCTACTCCGGAAAGTCTGAAATTTGAATTTAATTTCTATAACATATAAAGCATAATTATCATCATCTATGGCGCGACAACCGAAGCCGGGCCTTAGCCTCCAGGATTAATCTCAAATCATCACGGTTCCGCGAGTTGTTCGCTCCCAACAAGGATCTGCTGTCAGCTTCTATCGTGTTTTCGCATCGAGTCCTCGGTCTTCCCGCTGGACGCCTACCTTGTTCTCTTCCCTTGAATGTTTTTTGGGTAGCCGGTTTTCTTCCATTCTTTCGACATGGCCCGTTCATTGAAACTTACGTAATTTTACGCAAGAGGAAACCAGTGGGTCGTCAAATAGTGCATACAACTCATCGTTGTCACGAAGCCTTCACTCTGTTCCTTGTTTTACTGGGCCGTAGATTTTCCGGAGCATTTTGTGTTCAAATATGCCCATAGCCTTTTTGGATTCCCTCGTCAGGTCCATGTTTTACTTCCATATAACAGCACAGATTTGACTAGTGTATTGTAAATGCGGAGCTTATTTTTCCTATGCACAACCCTTGACATTAGAATGGGAAGTACGGAGTAATAGGCTTTATTAGCGCCGTCCAGTCTCGTCCTTTTCGGGGCCTCTTCTATTCAAGTTGGCTCCAAGGTAAATAAAGTTATCAACAGTTTCAAGGTTATAGTCAGATTTTGTCGGACTGGAGCGTTCTTCCTCGTTTGAATCATGCATTTAGTTTTCGTTTCATTAACTCGTAGACCAATTCGGTTTGCTTCAGATTCTAGGCTCAGAAATCCTCATTTGGCATCTAAGATTGAACGGGCCATAATATTGTCTTAATCAGCATATGCTACCAATTGTGTGGACTTGAACATTAGTGTACCCGAGGTTTCAGCTTCCTGATGGCGTGTTCCAGCGCAATATTAAAAAGCATTGAGGCAAGTCCATGTACAACGCATTTCTGTCGAAACTGTCGCATGTTTGCTTAAAATCTACGCAGAGTTGGTGCACATCGTTGTTATATTCCCAGCACCATAACATATTGTATAAAGCACAAACAGTCAAAATAAGCTTAGAATTCTGTTTCCTCTTCTTTGTTAAGCCTTCAAACACGGCCCTCCTCTTAAATTACAAGCAAGACAACATTATTTTTGTTATTATAAAATTTATTCATCATCGTCGTCGTAGTGCTACAAACCATCTCAACCCGTGGCTTCCCGTAGGTGTTGGTTCCAGCTGTCTCGGTCCATGTATCGTGTCCTCCAGTTTTGAAATTCGAGTAGCTATTTGCTATCGTTGTCCGCTGAGTCGAAGTTGCGCTTCCTGGGAATTTCAAGTGGTTTTCGTCCCTCAGTTGTGTCGCTGAATACATAAATTTAATAAAATTTACTTCGACTAATTAGGCTTTTAGTAGTCCTCATGATGTAGTGGTTAAGTACTCGCTGCGTAAGCCGAAGGTCCTGCTGGTGACAGCGAGGTTTATTTCGAGTGATTCTTTGGACGGACTATAAACCCGATCGCTTATGATACGTACTGGTTTAAAATCAGAACGTATCGCAGCTGGGTGGACGGACACACGGCCAAAGCGTGGTACTGACCATATCACCTTCTCGAGTGCTGATATATTCTATCAAGATAAAGGGATATTTTACGTATCTCTAAGCAATGGCGCGAAAGAGGCTGTATTGCTAAAACAAAAAAAAGAATTATTTTAGCCCAGATTGGGCTGATTGATAGACGAATGAAATGACTCCTCCACATCTTGTTATTGCCGGCACGATTTCATTTGAAACTTTATTTTAGCTTCATTTCATCGTTATTTGACCCTTTCTGTATTTCACTTCTACAATTTAGCGATTTTCCTTATTGAAAAAAGAGCTACTTATCGTCGAAAGTCAAAAATATTCCGAGTTAAAAAAACATTCCTGCCAACGACAGTTGCCTACACTCTATGGAACACCAAATAAATCTCAACTATCGATACAGAAATGTGCACATTTTGGAAATTTGCTGGTGTATCTTTCTTCTTCTTAGCACTACAACCCCTCTCGGGCTTTCACTTCCTGCAAACAGCGCCTCCAACTGTCTCGGTCCATTGACCGCATCCTCCAATTCCGAAATCCGAGCAGCAATGAACTGTACTCGTCGATCAAGTCAGACCAGCGTTTCCGCGGTCTCCCCACTGACCTGCGGCCTTCAGTTCTCCCATCGAATACCTTCTTGGGTATCCGTTGTTCGTCCATACGATTCATGTCTCCAGCCCATTGCAGCTTCCGCAGTCTGACAATCGTTGAGACCTCCGGTTCGTCAAAAATTTCATACAGCTCATGGTTGTATCGAATTCTCCATTGGTCCCCGTCAAGCTTCGCTCCGATTATTCGCCTCAGGACCCGTCGCTCAAAGGCTCAATATATTTGCGGATGCTTGGGTTAGGGTCCATGTTTCACACCCATACCATAACACAGGTCTTATCACAGATTTGTATACTTGGAGTTTTGTTTTCCTGTGTATGCAGCTGGTCTTCAAGATCGTCAAAACTGAATAAAGTATTTTAGTTGCGAGCCGTGTTTGGCGCCTAGATACACAAATTCGCCAACATTTTCGATACTGTATTTGGTGTATCTTTTCAGGACTCAATTTTCCCTAATGATATTCGAATATCGAAGTCCTAACAGATTTTCTAATAATTTGTTCCTTGTAACTTTTAGCAAAAACGTTGAATAAAGTGCTTTTTAATTTGATACAACTCTAACACAAGAACTTTTTCTTTCTCGACGTTCATTAAAAAGTTATCAATATCTCAATTTGCAAATATTTCCGACGGTAAACTTTTAGATTGAATTGTGCCTTGAATAAAAACACATAAATCTCTCTTAAACCATAAAATGTTAAATTATTTCCTCTTATCTCATTCATACTGTTTATTTTCTATTGTAAAATTTAATTTCTAATATAGCGTCATAAAAATCACCATATTACCCATTTTTTACAACATAAAAATCATGCATTCAATGAAACCGAACACAAACAAAAAATACCAACATAATATTTATCCGCATCGCAATCATTCAGCTATCTATTTTTATATAAACTTCATTGTAAATAAATAATAAAATCACAAACGAATTCAACATTCATTATGTAATATCAATTGTACGAGATATTTTCAAGAAAATTAAAGAAAAAAAAAACAAACACATCAAATCCAACCATTCTAGATCAGAGTTGAAATAAATCTGAAGAAAATGTTAATACGTGATTCAACTATAGAAGACGAATGTTCTTGCGTACATCTCTAATTAAAAATGATAAGAAAAACAAAGAAAATCAATGTTTAATTTTTTAAATGTTTTTATTTAGTTTTATAGGAATTTAAAAATAATAAACGGTTTTAAAAACCAATCTTAGGAAAAAAAAACAAAAATATTAAAAACGTAAAAAAATGGTTGACCACGATTACAGAAGAAAAATATTGTAATGAATGAATAAAAAAAAATATTTAAAAAAATGATTCACAAAACACGGGAAATATAAATTCATTACTATCGAGGTAAATGTTAGTTATATTCATATATTATAATTATTTAATTCGCTGACGAAAAAAGCAGAAAATACAAAAATCACATTTATGCCTATTATTCTAATTGATTAATTTGTAATTAATAGTATATTTTTAATATTAAGAAATATATTTTATCATATTTAGTTGTAACACAAATATATCATTTAATTTGAGGGTTGAACTAATATCACATGCAGTAAGAAATAGGTAAAAGAATTAAAGTAACAAAATTTTGTTTGTCTTCTCTTTAATTATATTCATCCGATAGTTTCTCGTTTCTCTGAGTCATTGAAATCAATTTTGTTAATCAAAATAAATTTTAAGTACCGACATAATTTCCCCTCTTTTTTTTATATGAAAAATAAATTAAAAACAAAAACACATGGAACAAGGATTGAAATTAAATATTGAAAATAAAAATAACGAAGTAAAAATGATAAAATAAAACAAGTGGTTATAATTTAAGTGTATTTACTAAATAATAAAATTAAGAAAAAATAAAACGAATGAGATGATGAAAAATATAAAATAATTTTAGATATAAACAGTGAAAACTATATAAATATATAAAAAAAAATTGTGTATAAAGTAAAATAAAAACTAAAAATGAAACAAAAAATCTTATTTCTATAAAATTAAAATTCTGATGAAAAAATTTATTGATAGTAAAACAAAATTTAAAAATGATGAATGTTTTAGACATGAAAATCTAAAAAAAAACTTGAAATTGGTACGAAAGAAAACAATTGTGGAAAAAAATATGAAAATAAATGAAGTAAATGAGATGTATAAAGTGAAATTAAAGTATTCAATTTGATTTTTTAATAAAAATTACAAAAAATGTTTTAATAATCAATTTTGTCTCATTTTCAAACAATCCGGGAAATGAACATAATTCAGTGTTAAAGCTTTTAAATTTACCATAAAATAAGTGAACGTGAAATTTACCACGAAATAAGTTTCTGATTTCAAATCAAGCGCAATTCAACGAAATATTGGCCTCCGACCTCATACCGAGCTATATGCAATCTTTTTGATTATTTTCTCAGCTATGAAGGTTTGTGACTCATATAGGGCAAAATATTCTCAATATAGTACTACGACCTTTGCCTGAAGTTTATAATTGAAATTATTGTATATCGTTTAACAACATGTTGAACAATTCATACTTTCCGAATGTGTAGTAATCGAGCAGTCGCCTAAGCAAACTGCTCGAAAACCAGCATAACACTAATCCGAAATTTTAATTGCCGATTTAAAAAAATTAATTATTCAAATTTATATTTTTATAAATTATAAAATATTTTTATAAATATAAATTTTATATTGTATTATCTTTTTCCTCTCTATATTAAATTTAATTTTTTCTTTATAATTATATTCTTTATGATATTTATCTTTTATTATTATTTAAATTTTTTTTCATTATTATCTTCTATTAATTTAAAAATTCAAATCTGCAATTAAAATTTCGGACATGAGAACACTGAGATAATATAGCCCATCCGCGTGTTGTATTGCCGAATGCAATCTACAGTGGCTGAGCTAGAGACTCGTCAATCCACCGTTGCGGCGTGACAATACGGTGGACGACAGACAAGCAAGAGGAAAATCTGCTTGGGCACGGAAAAACTACCTTTGCTGCATAAAGATTAAGCTGAGAGTGGAACAGATCGAGGAGTCTGCTTTTGATCGTCACGAGAACACGTCGGGAGAACCGCGCCGGCGACGAGGTGGGTTTTTAACCGCGAGGTTGTCGAACAGCTGCAGGTGAAAGTGATCAGAGGTGAAGTGATGTAACAACAGATCAATCCGATCAGTGTCCACTTGTAAAAAAGCAATGGAAGACGGTGTATTTTCCATTTGCTGACCACATTATATCTTGATGCAAAAAAAAGGAAAAACTGACGGAATCGTTGTTTGATCTACTAAAACGGGTTTTTGTGCGATGAGCAATTTACTGCTTAATTGAAGAGTTTATCATCACGATATTAAATCAATTGTGAGGAAACCCAAGAAAAGTTATTACTGCAGCTGAACTGGGAAGGAACTCACCAGGACGCCATCGAATGGGCATTGACTAAATTCGGTTTTAGAAGTCCCACGCTATTGCGATTATGAAGCAATGTATTTGCAATCATGGACGCGTTGTTAATGCTGTGATACCAGCTGCTTGTTGTCGTCGAGACAAGAAAAGTGACCATACGGAATGTGCGCGAAGATACTATAAATCAGGCCGAATAAAGTTTGAGTGGACGGAGTAGGGAACCATTAATACGGTTCTTCTGGAAGCTTAAGTGAATGCCTAAATTGGATTTTTATCATTTCCACTCGTTCATCACATTCATTCGCTACATTCAAAAGTAAAAACGTCAAACAACGCTCATGTTCTTCCCGCCAATATTCCAAGGAAAGCTGGCACGTTCTATTAATTGATTCAATATTTCATTTCCATTTTTACCGTGTTAACCGGAACGACGATTTCATCGTAGGTGAGGTGGCCGCAAAAGGAGCTAGGTGTTGAGATTGTGTTCACAGCTTTAATGGGAGTGGTGCTAACATAGAATATGCACTTAACGTTCTAAGCAAATCGAAAGCTATCCAAAGTCATAGTGTGCAACAAGTTGAAGACGAAGTCAATTTACAAAAACTTTGCAGCTATCATTCCTTTATCGCAAGGAATTTGGACTTGTAGCAAAACAGCTGGCATCTACATAATCCGCTAGAATACATACCCGGTGGCAAACCAGAAACAATCCACTGATTGCCTTATGAGCTGATGCGTCTGTAGGTGGAAGAGATTTCATTTGCAATACACTGCTCAAATAGTATGTTTAGAGGTTTTTTCCCTTTCTTTGCTGGGACAATTGTCTACACAAGGCGTGACTTTGTTTCAGTTGCGAATTTCATCAAATTTTCGTTGTGGATTACATCCTTGCTTGTATGGGTATCTCCCCGATCGGAGATACTTAAAATGATATCATGATTCGATATGGTATAAATTAAAGTGCATGTAATTATTAACTTAGATCTTATTATGTGTGCATGAAGTGCCAGCTCAAAAAAAAAAAAAACAAAGCCGAAATTTCACGCATCTTAGCATACTGCATGAAGTTTCTAAATAGTGAATGTTAAAATCAATTCGTATAAAAAAAACAACATGGGTAATAATAAAATCAATCAAACGATAATCATAAAAAGTTCAAAACTAACGACAAAAATAACGCAAAAATCTCAACATACGGTATGGATTACGTGATGCAGTTCTCATTCTTCTAATTCGGATTCTAACAACAGGAGAGCTGCATGACCCTATCGCTGATCAAGAGTCGTATTGCCTACGAATTGTGACTCATTATGTCGTTCATGACATTCCTGTATTACATTAATCGTTACTTTCCGTCCAGTAAAGGAGGCTTGCCCACCCCAAACACGAGCGCTCGCCGGAGGAGGATTGGGTGAGTATCCTGTTTTTTTTAATTATTTATCGCCTTCATTCATTGTTTTAAAAATTATTCATTACAGTTATTTATATGTTTTTTTTTTTTCAAAAAAATTATTTATTACATTGGAGGTGAAACATTTTTATCCTATAACGGATATTGCGTACATTATAAATAATATATTGCATATGATTGAGATAATGATAGTATTCAGATTTAGTATCTATTCAAAGTAGATCTATACGTAGGAGATGTTTAAGCGATCTCGTTGGGTATAATAAGCAAATGGCATTTACCAGCTTCGAAAAGTCCTTTTGCACTACTTATAACCTTGATTTTGTAGTTTTTTTTAATGATAGCGTACAAGTATTTAGATGGTAATGATTTGAGATATTATTTTCTCCCAACTTACTCGTGTAATAAAGCAGTAACACAATTAGTTAGACAAAAATTACTGAGGAAATAAAGATCGGCATATGAGATGATTGAATGGCCTCGAGAAATTATTTTGATTTGATTTATAAATGCTATACTATATAATAATCGATTGGAATAGTTCTTAAATTACCGAAAATTTGTTGTAAATTTCACGAATTTGAATAAAAGAAATGTCTAGTTAAACCACTACATTCAGTCTCTCCACTTCACTTGAAATCCTGACCGGGTATGGGATTCGCCACGTTGGCTGGCCCCTCCACTGTAATTTATGTGTTTACAGGTGCTCTTGCAGGATAAGGTGGCCTTCCGCTCGCGTGCCTATTTATGGCATAGGGTTATGTGATTCCCTCACATAATACTGTGATATAAATTTGCCACGTTTATATTTTTCATTTACGGGAAAAATTCATCCGGCTGGAGGGGTGCGAAGAGGCACCGCTTCGACCTGGATGCCTCACTCTTATTTGGGCGCCATAAGTATCGTCGGTAACGACGAAGTCCCCTAAAGTTCGTCTGTTTTCTCCAGGCCCGGTTTGTTCTCTGAGTCAGCAATTTTTGACCCTTAGTAGGTTACCTCATTCTCGACTTCGGTTGATATTCCTTCGAACCTTGAAATTCGTGGATGCGAAATTTCTTTTGTAGTGGGTCCATGTGCTGGGGAAAAAACCCGCCCCATGACACCGCAATACTAGCCTGCCAGCGCATTCGCGCGTCCTCAAACAAAGCCAATCTCGGCGAAACCCACCATCCTCTCTCGTCGAGGCAGCAGACCATCGCTGCAGTCCTTTACAGACAATTTTATCTACACTTATTTCACTACAAATGAGTGGAAAATTCCAAGACATTTCTGATCTTCAAGAAAGGAGAGGATCCTATAGTTTGCTGCGAAACATCAGCAAGGTGTTTGAAGTGATACTGAATCAAGCATTGAGCGCCCACATCGAGAAATTTGAGTTGATGTCGAACTGCCAGTTTTGTTTCCATGCCAAGCATTCATTCGACCATACATGCGACAACGAAAGTAATCTCAGACATCTGTAGGAAACTAGACAATAGGAAATGGGTTGAGGCGTTTCTCGTTGATATGAAGAAAGCCTTCGATATGGTATGGTTCGATGGACGAATCTTTAAACTTCTTCAGGACAAGTCTGCCAGACATCTTGTCGCCATTTTGGGTAATCGTGTTGTATGGGAAACCGTTTCCTGTAATTAATGGAAATCTGATGACAATGCGCGATTTCAAGGTCTGGAATGGTCTACAACAAGGAACAGTTACTGCGGGTCTGCTCTTCTGCATATTTTTTCGCAAACTATTGAACGGATTTGA
Source organism: Odontomyia ornata (assembly GCA_963969285.1). Taxonomy (NCBI): domain Eukaryota; kingdom Metazoa; phylum Arthropoda; class Insecta; order Diptera; family Stratiomyidae; genus Odontomyia; species Odontomyia ornata. The sequence continues at coordinate 261,123,281 of OZ017741.1, forward strand.
TTCCAACGTGTCACTAACGTGATCATTAGTAGCGTTTGTGTTTATATTTTATACAGCAGACCAAAATGCTTCAATAGTTCAGAGCAATCTTCAAAAAATATTTAATGCTGTGCAGCTTTTTATAGACAATTGGCGAATGAAAGTCAATGCGCAGAAGTGCGAAAAAGTTTTGTTTCGGGCAACGCTATGGTTGACCTGTCAAGACCTGAAACATAATTGCAAGGATTTCCACATAGCTGGTGAGGTAAGTTCAGAACAGGTTCCACATAAATCCTGTGTTCGATACATCGGTGTTCATCTGTACAAAATATTTTGCAGACCTTAGAAAATAAAATCAGATTCTATGCCAACAGTATTATTGGGGAGTATCAAGGTGGCTTTACAGCCGATAAGTCGATGATAGGCCAATTGTTTAGAGTCAAGCAGGTACTTGAGAAATGCTGGGTGTTCAACATAGACGCACATCAAATTTTGGTCGACTTTAAGCAAGCATATGACAGTATTGATCGTAACGTACTGTACCAAATAATGCTTACCAAAATGCAAATGACGTCGGTAACCCTCCGTCTGCATCAATAACTAAATCACCGATGCCTTTGACAAAGATATCGGACTTAAGCAGTTTTGGCTCTGGTATACTCGTCTGTCATAAGAAAGCTATCTGTCGATACAAGAGGTATGTTTCTTTACAACTCAAGCTAAGTAGTAGCCTAGGCGGACGACATCAATGTTTTTTCACGGTCATTAACAACCGCCAAAGAACTTTTCCTGAAACTTTACAGCGAATCAAAACTAGTAGATCTATCAATGAGAACACCTTTCCTATCCCAGATGCCCTAGAGGTCACATCCCTACATAGACCACTCTAGATTTCTTTGAGCTGTTTGTACCACCATTTCTCTTTTTTAAGCAAGTAGAGTGGACTCGAGCAAGCTAAATTCGAGGACATCGGTGTTTTAGGATTAGCATCAGTGCTTTTAAAATGCTTGCCATCAAGCACGACGAGATACAGGTGAGTATCCTCTTTCATTTTGTAAATTTGGTGTAGTTAAGTGAGTGAACATTTTTGGTAGAAAAACATTCAAAACACATGTCCCAAAATGGAACAAGGTGCCTCCCTGGCTCAAAGTTTTCTTTGAAACATATAAAAAACGAATGATACGAGATAACATAGTACATTAATGCATTCCAGGCAGCTTCACCGGCAGGTATGGGGTAATTCGAGATGTCGAATCGAACTTTAACCTGAAGAATTTAATCGAAATTGCTAGACCCTGCAACAAGATGGGGCTTCTTCTAAAAAATATCAAACTAATCAACGCCACAAGACTGAACAGGAGAGATCCTCAGAAAGCCGGCAACTTTATTCCGACCAAATCAGTTAATGATCTCAGGCAACACCCTCCCGGATTTTCTAAAAATTTGCATATTTTAATACAAAGTGGAATACTTTAAATTTCTACCCAGACAATGCAAAAACTGCGGCAGGTTATGACATGCCACTCCCATCTGCAAGGACAAGACGCCAAGATGCCTTAATGCACCTTAACTGAATGCAAGGGATCTTGCAAGGACGTAAAATGTCTACTATGCAATATTAAAGAACATATAGCTACTGACCAATCATGCCCCAAATGGGTGAAGTATAAGCATGAAGTAGAAGTTAGTCCCATTCTAAACCTATCCAACAGAAGCTCGGGCGATCATAAACAAAAATAGATATAAAGGGCTTGACCTCTAAGATATAGCTCAAATGGATTTTCATCAACTGAAAAAAGACAAGTTCACTAATAAAAGGAACCCGGTCGGTAATGTCCGGAAGGTTCTAATGAAACATTCATATGCTCAAGTGGTGGTATCGCGGGAGAAAACCAACAAAAAAATCAACCAAACTAAACAAATCGTGTTCCCCACTGTCGAAAACTGTGAACTACCCAGCAAGCCTATAACCAATAACCCACTCAAGGCATCAGAGATCGAGAAAATAGTTCACGAACTAAAAAAAACCTCACGTTATTAGCGATTCAAGACTTCCAAGAAATATATATGAATCTACTAGTGAAACTATCCGAATAACATACTAAGACAAACACAAGAAAAGGCTGCGAAAGAACCGCAACCGAGCACATCTAGAGCAGTGACATAATAATATTCCAGTTTTCTGGATTGCCATAAAAATAATAACTCCAAAAACCACGAAATTGCATCAATCACAAATGTAAAGAGGTTACTCTTTTACGATATAAGCACCTTTTACGTATTTTAAGCCTTCTAAAGATTTGAGACTGTATCATAAACCTTTTTAAAATATAATATAATTAAAATCTGAGACATAAACGGCCCATCTACGATGGCCAGTAGTATTAATTTTTTGATTCTTGTAAATCATTTAATCTCAAAGAGTGTAGTAATCGAGCGGTCACCTAAGCCAAATGCCCGAAAACCGGCATAACACTATTCCGAAACTTCAATTGCAATTAATTACTCAAAGTTAAATTTTTGTAAATTATAAATTATATGTAAATATAAATTTATATTATTTTTTTGTATATTAAACGTAAATTTTTCTTTGCATTGATATTTTCCATGAGATTTATCTTTTTATCATGATTTAAACTATTCTATGTATTATTATTTTTTTTTTAACTAAATAACTCAAATCTGCAATTGATAATTCCAACATGAGAACACTGCTACAAAGCATCCTATCCATGTATTGCATTGCCGAAGGAAATCTAACTTGGCTGAGCTAGAAGCTCACCTCAATTTACCGGTGCGACATAGAGGTTATGCCGAGATTTGGACGGATCGAGGAGGCTACGCCAGCAGTAGTAGAAGCAACCGCAAGAGCTTCAGCAGGAACCGTGGCGGGAGTATCTTCTTGCTCGTACTCGTACCTAAGTTTCGAGGAGTAATTCAAAGGTTTCGGTGCTGGTAGCAAGCTTTTAGCAAATCGTGGATCTCGGATCGCGTACGCCCAAGTAGTATCCAATTTTCCTACTACTTTTCGAAACCGCTAACGGGATCGAGGTGTTCTGTGTTATTGTTTTTCCGTGCGCCTTGCAGAGTCTGCGAGTGGACATTCCACTTAAAGGCGCCACGTATGTGTTGGTCGGTGGTGTTGCATCAGGAGTCCATGTGTGTCGTCGTCGTTGGAGCTGTGTTTTGTTCGATTTGCTATTTCTACGCAAGCAGTTTTTCCATGAAAACTCCTCTACCCGTGAAAATTAGACAAAACTATCTCCCAGCTAAACATAAGAATTCTTTAATTGTTCTCTTTTATCATATATATTAAATTCCCTCAAAATGCATCGAAACGGCAGAAAGTAAGCGGAGTGTACTTGTATGTTGGTGAAGTACGAAATTTTGATTTCTTGAAATCGCTCTGCTTGAAAATAAATTTTCCGAGCAATCAGCGACAAACTTTCACTTATTTGTTACTAACGCATTTCTATTTATTTGGTTTGAGACTCGTTACATGAAGGTTTGCATGTATGAACGAACGCGCGAACCAACCACCATTGATTTCGGTCGTGCAGAAACATGTTGATTACGATGTTGGAATTTTTCAGATATTTTTGTTTGTTACATAACTCTTCATGGTACTTTAGTATCATTATCTTTTTGCATTCAATTCAATTGTCTAAGTGGGTTAATGGACCGATCGGCGTTCGATTCGCGAACTATTGTGGGCAGTTGCGTGCGGCTTCCGAGGGTGAATTAGCTTTTGATGCAAGAAACTTTGCTTGAACATTAATTTACTTTCCCTCGGCGAATTAGATACAAATCGCAGTTAAACGAGTCGTTACTTCAAACTATTGTAAGAATTTGCAAACTTTTGGTAGCATAGAAACCAGTGAGAGTAGCTGGTGGTTTTCGGTGCCAATCACATGAAATAACTTTCAGAGTAGAAGTTTAATGGGACTGATTTTCCTGACTTGCCTCCGGTTTCCATGCGACAAGCTAGGTCTTATAGATTGCGCGAGCATAGTGGATTATGCACGGCAGATTGTTATTGACACTATATTAACAGACGTGGTATATGTTATCAAAGGAAATGTCGAGTGATATTTATTGGAAATTTTAAAGTATAGTTGATAGGAGTTATATTTGAATAGTAGTTATAACGGTCTTAAGATTGCAGCAATATTGTATCGCCCACATTCATCAGCGAGTGCCCGGCGAGGATCTAGGGTGAGTACCCGTTTGTTTTTTATTCCTTATATATATTTGTGTTTCCAAACATCGGTTTTATATTGAAATAAAAATGAAAGTGAAGTATCCCAGAGGATATGAGGAATAAAATTTGATAATTTGCCAATGTGAACTTGAAATAAAATTGACCCGTAACATATTTCTCCTTCAATGTAATTTCCTTGAACGACGAGTATGCAAACTGTTTAGGAAAATTTCAATTGGTCTCTTACGCTAAGCAAATGAAATGGCATATAAAATTCAGTTTGTAATAATCACAACTGTACGATAAGGTTCTATTATAAATTATTGTTTTTGTAAAGAAGAAAAAAAAAACTAATACTATGAATCATCAAAATTATACCGTCCGATATGGGACCCGCCACGTTGGCCGGCCCCTCCGCTATAATGAGCTAGCCCCTTTTTATGCGTTTCAGGGGCTCTTGCCGGGTAAGGTGGCCTTCCGCTCGCGTGCCTATTTATGGTATAGTATTATGTGATTGCATCACATAATACTATAACATAAATTGGCCACGTTTATGTTTCTCATTTAATGGAAAAATTCATACAAATTATGTTTGTATGAGTTTTTCACTTAAATGGCAAATATATGGCCACGTCTACATTTGGATCTTGATCCGGTTGGGAGGGTGCAAGGGGGCACCGCTTCCACCTGGATGCCCCACTCCTATTGGGGGCTATAAGTATCGTCGGTAATGACGAAGTCCGCTCAAGTCCGTTTATTTTCTCCCGGCCCAGTTTATCACTGGCTATAAGCAATTTCAACCCTTAATAGGTTACCTCGGCCTCGACAACTGTCGATCAGCATTAGACCCTTTTCAATTCGTGAATGCAAAATTTTTCGCAGTGGGTCCTTGTGCTGGGGAAAAGAATCCGCCCCATGACACCGCAACGCTAGCCTGCCAGCGTATCCACGCGTCCTCAGATAAAGCCAATCTCGGCGGGTCCCACCGTGCTCTTTCGCCGAGGCAGCATACCATCGCTGCAGCCCGTCACGGAGATTTATCTACTCATTTTCTCCACAAAACGACCCTGTGGCATATTTTGCGAAAAGATCTTGGCGTACATGGTTACTAGATCAAATAATAGTTCGAAACGGCGAAACTTCTCCAATTGGGCTCTGGCAAAGCTTAAAGATAATGAAGAATTTTATCGAAAAATCATCTTCGGTGATGAAGCTCATTTCTGGCTCAATGGGTTTGTTAGTAAGCAAAATAAACGTTTTTGGTCAGCAACAAACCCACAAGTGCTTCTTAAGACACCGTTGCAGAAAATTACTGTTTGGTGCGGTTTTCATGCCGGAGGTGTGATTGAGCCGTATTTTTGTGTGGATGAAAATTACCGTCATGTTACCGTCAATGGAGAGCGTTATCGTGCTATGTCGGAAGATTATTTTTGGCCAGAATTAGAAGAACTTGACATCAACGATATGTGGTTTCAACAAGACGGCGCAGCTAGCCACACAGCATCGATTTATTGAAAGGAAAATTTGGGGAACGTGTTACCTCGAGAAATGGTCCGGTTGAATGGCCGCCTCATTCATGCGATCTAACGCCATTGGATTTCTTTCTATGCTAACAAACCAGCAACTTTAGACGAGCTCAAAGACAACATCTAACGTGAAATTGCCAATGTTTCGGTCGAAAGGTGGGTCAGCGTGGTGGAAAATTGGGTCCAAAGAATCGACCGCTGTAAACGGACTCGTGGTGATCATATGACCGATACATATTTTTATATGTATATATATATATATATATATATATACACATATATATATATATATATATATATATATATATATATATATATATATATATATATATATATATATAATATATACATGGATTTATATATATATATATATATTATATACATAGATTTATATATATATATATATATATATATATATATATATATATATATATATATATATATTGTTACATGTACAAATAATTCTGCGAGCTACTGTCGCAATTGTTTTCACAACAATGAAGAACACGAATTCACTCGAAACCACGAGAACCCAACAAAGCATGATCAACATCTGCAAGTGACGTCACTCCATTCATTAATTTTCTCGGTAGAACATTCGCCAACGTGCGAGAAATGGGTGAATAGGTAGAGACCCTATATAAAGGCGAGCTGAATGAATGGGGGGATCAGTCATTAGAACCGCGATAACAAACAAACGCGAAAGTGTGGAGTGAGAATTGATCGAGTAGTAGAAAAGTGTGTTTCGTAATAGTGAAGTAATTTAGAAGACAATTGCGATAGTAAATTTATGGACAAGTGTTAGATAATTTTAATAGTGACAATTAAAATTAGTGAAAAGTGTTAACTGATTATTGTGCATTTTATTTAATTGAATAAACTCTTTTAACTTAAATTAAAAGACATTGCGTTTACACTTTCCCGGAACGTTAAAATTATAGGCCGCGAACCAATAACACGCGACAATGGTGTCAGAAGTGGGATAGAAAAATTTTGAAAGTGAAAATTTGAACATTTTTATAGTGCACAATAGTAAAATTTAAAGAAACATTAAAAATGCCACGAAGCTTAAACTTAAAAATTAATGAATTGACCATATCGGAGCTCAAGGAGGAGTTGGAACAGCGGAATCTGGCCACACAAGGTACAAAGGCCATACTGATTGCACGCTTGCGTGACGCGATCGAGTCGGAAGGCGTGAATCTGGATTCGGGTGAGCTCTCAGATGCCGAAAATGGTGCAGAAGGTGGAGAAGCAGAAACACTAAAACCAAAGGACCCAGAAAATGCACTGATGCAAATGTTGATGCTGATGCAGCAAGAGCAGCGACAACAGTCATCGAATTTAACAGCGAAGTTAAATGAACAATCAGCGCAGCTAAATGAACAGACATCTAGTTTAGCTGCGAAGTTAAATGAACAATCAACGAAGCTAAACCAACAAGCAATCGAAATCAAAGCAGACATCAAGGCAGACATCACACAGAAGCTGGAGAAACAGTCAACCGAAATAAAAGCGGAGCTCGGTAGTCTCAACAAGCAAATCAAAGGCGTCGAGGAAAAGGTTGACCAGGTCGAGGAAAAGGTTTACCAGGTCGAGGAAAAGGTTTACCAGGTCGAGGAAAAGGTCAGCCAGGTCGAGGAGAGAATCAACAATGAGATGGAAAACATGAAAAAGGAATTGGAAGCAGCAAAGGCAGTAGTAAGCACCTCACCAGCCCCAATTATAACCGCAGCGCAAAGCTCATCTAGAAATGTGCAAGCACCAATATTCGATGGGCAAACGGTCTGGACTATTTACAAAATCCAGTTTGAAGCAGCCGCTAGGATAAATCACTGGAATGAGCAGGAACGAGCAACTGCGTTAATTCTTGCTCTAAGAGGTCCAGCTGCTGAGCTTTTGCAGACTATCCCCGTTGAGCTGCATTCAAACCCGGTTGCTATAATGAATGCGCTGGACATGCGTTACGGAGACGATCATCTGAAGCAGATTTACCGGGCACAGCTACGGCATCGGATGCAGAAGTCTGGCGAAACCTTGCAGCAGCTAGCACAAAACATTGAGCGACTGGCACTTTTGGCTTACCCAGCGTACGACCCAGAACATCGAGATGACGTAGCAGCAGAAGCATTCATCAGCGCCTTAAAGGACAAGGAATTGCAACAAGCCGTGCAGTTAGCTCAAAAGCAAACAGTCAAGGATGCATTGGCTTATAGTTTAAATTTTGAGGCAGCCAAAAATGTGACCCGTACCACTGCCCGGGTTCGCGAGGTACTGGCAGATAATTGCAGGTGTGAGCGCGTGGGAATTGAGCGAGAGCTGCAGGTGAATGGTGCGCCTAGATGCTGGAATTGCGGGGAAAAAGGGCACCTGCAAAGAGACTGCAAGAAGGGAAGAAGACCGAGCTATTGTCCAGGGTGGTGGAGATCCAGACCGTGCCAGGAGCCTAGAATGGAGGCCCATCAAACTGCAAGGGCCAACTTCGTGGGGCGAACGTTGGCTAGGAGTATCGACATCCCCAGCACCGTGCCAAGGCAACATCGTGGAGAAGCAGACAGATGCCTTCCTGGTCAAGTTGATGAAGAACAATGCACCCTAACAAACGACACTGGTGCAACCCGATCGACGATCCGACCAGACCTAGTGAGGCCCCAACTGCTTCACAAGGGCAGAGTTCATGGGATTGCTGACGCCCTATCTCATCATCCATGTCCAGCTAACTGCAAGCATTGCCGACGGATTGAGGAAAAGGAACCGCCCGTTGATCTGCGACCGATAACGGCGGAATTCGATGAAGGTTGGTCATCGGAGGAGATTCGAAATGCCCAGCTAGCCGATGAAGACATCGGACCATTGCTCGTATGGAAGGAGACAACTGGGCGACCTGAGTGGAAGGACGTTTCAACGCATGGCGCAACCCTGAAAAGCTATTGGGCACAATGGAACTCCCTTCAGGTGGAGGGTGGTGTACTCAAGCGGAAATGGTGTAATGATTTTCCTCTTTCGGATCGAACGCGGAACCGACCTCTCATCGGTTCTAGACGTTAAGTCTGAGTAGTGCCAACGGATGGTACCAACAGGTCAACCAATCCGTGCACCGTAACCCATTCATGCGGTGACTGCTTGTCGGCCAGCTAGTTCGGAGAGGATTTCGGTCGCGGGTCTCCGAATGGGTTACGCTCAATTACAATATTTCAGTCACCTGAACTTGCCCGTTTTCCAAACGCGTCAACAATTACTCATCCAGAACGAGAAACCTACATTACGTTAATTCTGGATGCGATCTATCCACAGATCTCAAATCAAAAACGCTACAAACTCCCATAGGCGCGTTACCGATTCACCGACGCGGTACCGAAAAATATGCTACTCGAACTTAAACCGAAGAAACCTACTCTAAAGAAATGACGAAACAATCAAAGGTACCGCGTACCGCGCGCGACGCGAAACCGACTTCAGCGGATTTGCCGAAACCCTAACCTCGCGACGGCATACCTACCCTGCACTTCCCTTTCACGCTGAAAAAGAACGAGCCACTGAAAAGGAAAGTCGTTAGTTATCTAGCAATTCATGTTATTTTTATTTAGTTCCTAAAAATCTATATAATTCTTCTATTAATATTTCTATTTTTATCTATCCTTATCCTGTAAGCTACTTTAATTAAATATCCTATTTTGTCGTAATCTGTATGAGAATTTTATACAATTAATCATTCGTGTTTAACATTAGGTTTAATGATTATTGAAAAATACGGTTAATAGCCATTTTACTAATCCTTGTTCAAATTTGTTGAAATTGATTTTCTCCTTAATAATTCAAAGGTTAAAAGCGTATGGAACTAATGTAACATAACTAAGCTAAAGTAAAGTAAACTAAGATAATGCAAATTATCGTGTTGTGGTTGGTTGGTTGTCATGTGTTCATATTATTAGTAAATGATTTTTGCTTCATCTAAATACAAAATTAGGCTCAGTCGTTTGTTACTCGAACAAATCCGCCTTGTTGTGTATTTAAATTAAGTGCTCTCTCTGTCGGTGTGCTGTCTACTTTTCGTTCCAGCTTGCCGTTTACGCGTTCTCTTGACAGTTGTTCAGGTTGTTAATTCTGTTGTGTTAATGTAATAATCGATACATAAACTAAAGTTAAATCTTTACATGCTTCTAAATCCTGCAATACATTTAAATTGATGTTATTAACTTAAGTCTGAAATTCTACCGTTTTGTTTGTTTTTATCTAGTGTAATTAAATTTAAGTTGCATATATTGTATCGTTATCCTTTATAATTAAATTAGCTAAATAGATTTTTCGTTTCTGTTTGATAAAATTTCATTCTCTTATTTATCGTGTTTTCTTAAATGGGTTAGTTGTAGGGTTTCTAGATTATTTGTGTATTATTATTACTAAGTGTTTGTTTTGCTCTAGGTGTTTATTTTAAATGGGTTTATATTTGTTGTAATTAAACGATTACGTCAGGCAATTTTGAACTTATTCCATAAAAATATTTCTTAATATTTTTGGGCCGAATGACTAGGAGAACTTCTAATTTTCTTTAATTCTTACTTTTTTTCAGATTCAATAAAAACAAACACCAGCCCACAACACTCAACTTTCAATAAACATTTAGAACTCTATTCTTGTTGTTAAAATATTTTTCTACAACTAACATTTCTGCATACTATTCAGGTATATGATGATGTTTCTACTAAGCATTCTGAATCGATGCAAACGGAATGCTTATTCGCATAAAATTTACTATACAATTAACAAAATTTGAGTTTATGTCAAAATGATACCGGCTGTAGTGCCATAACATGAAATTTCGCTTATATATATGACGAAATAATTAATTTAATTAATTTTTGATAGTTACAAAATTTGTTCAGCTTTATGTCATTAAGTTGTAAATATTCAAATGTACAAGCAAATCTTTTCTTTAAGCCAATCACCTTGATATCACGTTTAAATCTCGAATGTAAATATTGTGCAGTTTTATCTAACTATTTTTTTAAATGGAAACCAGCTGACTCTGAGATAAATCCTGATTTCATGTTATGACATCCAGAGTTTAAAAGTAGGTAACGAGTGATATTAGAAACTGTAACCTGAATTGTCCTCCTTTCCAGATATGACACTCTCCTGAGCCGCATTTTTGATAACGTGAGAAGCATACCCGCGAATAACGTTGATAACTTTTAAGAGCATATGTTTATACCGTACAATGTACGTTGCTGAATCTTTACAAGTATCGTTTTTTTTTGTATAAATAAAAGACTTGCGTCGATAGATGCTAAGTATTCATCAATTTTACCGAAGACTGCAATCTGTACTGCGGATTGCAAGCGATATGCCAATTGATCAATCTGAACAAAGTAGCAAGTATTACTTCGAATTTCCGCATTAAGAAGTGTCAAATCATTTTGATTTTGAATTATTCTCCTACTGGATTCATTAAGAGAAATTGTTTCATCGAAGGTATATTCCCACTTAGTCCGCAGTTCACGCAACGTTAAATTTGATGAAGTGATCAGCCGCTGCATAGCTTCGCAATAATAGCAGCAAAGCTCTAGTGGATCACAATACCGAGTCAGTTCATTGTCACAATTGTCAACACTTTTCAAAAAGACATCAGACCATTCAAGAAAATTGTTTACATTATCATACGAACGCAACAATTTTCGTTCAGGATTCCTTCTCATAGCTCGCGATGGTCTTCTGATGCCTTTCCGCTCACCTCTTTCATGATTGGAGCCTGTTGATCTTCTTGCTGAGTTTGACAGAGTTCCCTTTTGTTTTCTGGAGTACGTTTCGCTCCGACCAAATCCTACACACAAACGATCGTCACGAAGGTACGTTAAGAGGTAGAAAAGCACTTGAAAGGATCTAGACAGCCCGAACTACGATCACGCACCATCGATCACCACAAAACGTTATTTTCTTTTTCTTCGCCGCCATCTGGCTGTCAAAAATCCCGGTTGTCACCTCAGACAAAACATCTGTGTGTGGAATGGCACGCCATATGGCGGCAATGTGCCTCTCCCGATGTCGCCAGTGGCATAGTTTTCTCGATGGCCACGGTGGAGGGGCATTTCCAGATGGCTATGTCTCGAAATGTGCCGGGGTTGGATTAATTCTATATTTCGAATATTTATATCCACGGATCTAAATATTTGGACAGAAAAAAAAAAAATATTTTCTGCACAACGATATCCGCACGACAGATGAAGTCCGCTGGCACTTCGAGGACATATCCATCTGGCCGGTTGCAAGGGTTCGGGATCGGAATCACTTCGATTCCCGGGCGTAGGCGTCACATTACAATGGGAAACGGCGGATGGCAGCTCCTATAGGATGCAAACTATACTACCTAAAAGCCGAATCCACGATGTGGTAAAGGAAATGCATGAAGGATCCTCGGGAGGCCATCTTGGTATTAACAAGACCTTAGCGAAATTGCGGGAACGGTTCTACTGGCTCCACGCTCGAGAAGACGTAGAGGACTGGTGTCACAGATGCACAATTTGCGCTTCCGTCAAAGGCCCAAAGCGACGACTGAGAGGACAAATGCAAACCTATAACGTAGGCGTGCCATTCGAAAGGATTGCTGTTGACATCGCAGGACCCTTTCCTGAATCCGATTGGGGAAATCGATATACGCTGGTTGTAGCCGATTATTTCAGCAAGTGGCCCGAGGTCTACCCCATTCCCAACCAGGAAGCAACTACCGTAGCTGAACAGCTAGTGTTAAATTGGGTCAGTAGGTACGGCGTACCTGGCGAAATACATTCGGATCAAGGCCGAAACTTTGAGTCACTAGTTTTTGGCGAAATGTGCGAGCTGCTCGAAATACGGAAAACGAGGACAACACCGCTGCATCCCCAATCCGATGGAATGGTCGAACGTTTCAACGGCACGCTCAATAAACACCTTGCCAAAATGGTTGACGAGAACCAAAGGGACTGGGACCGACATATCCCACTATTTTTGATGGCGTATAGAGCCGCTGAACATGCGTCGACGGGCCAAGCCCCAGCCAAAGTCATTTTTGGAAAGACTATTCGTTTGCCAGCCGATATAAAGTTCGGAACACCCCCTGAGAAACCCCTAACGGTCTCGGAGTACGCAAGTGATCTAAGACAACGGTTGAACCGGATACATCGGACAGTGCGAAAACACCTCGAATCGGCTGCTGACCGCATGAAGACCAGGTATGATCTAAAGGCTAATTCTACTGGCTTCCAGCAAGATGACTTGGTGTGGCTTTATAACCCGCAACGGCGAAAGGGTAGGTCTCCAAAGTTGCAACATAATTGGGAGGGACCATACCGAGTTACAAAGTGAATCAACGACGTCGTATACCGAATACAGGAACATCGTAAGCCGAGAGCTAAAATGAAAATCGTGCATCTGGACCGTCTTGCCCCATATTACACCCAGGGAGAATTGACTACAACTGGCGACACATCTTTTCGGGGCGAAAAGAACTGAGGTGGGGGCGGTGTTACATGTACAAATAATTCTGCGAGCTACTGTCGCAATTGTTTTCACAACAATGAAGAACACGAATTCACTCGAAACCACGAGAACCCAACAAAGCATGATCAACATCTGCAAGTGACGTCACTCCATTCATTAATTTTCTCGGTAGAACATTCGCCAACGTGCGAGAAATGGGTGAATAGGTAGAGACCCTATATAAAGGCGAGCTGAATGAATGGGGGGATCAGTCATTAGAACCGCGATAACAAACAAACGCGAAAGTGTGGAGTGAGAATTGATCGAGTAGTAGAAAAGTGTGTTTCGTAATAGTGAAGTAATTGAGAAGACAATTGCGATAGTAAATTTATGGACAAGTGTTAGATAATTTTAATAGTGACAATTAAAATTAGTGAAAAGTGTTAACTGATTATTGTGCATTTTATTTAATTGAATAAACTCTTTTAACTTAAATTAAAAGACATTGCGTTTACACTTTCCCGGAACGTTAAAATTATAGGCCGCGAACCAATAACACGCGACAATATATATGTATATATAAATATGTATTATTCCCAATGTATTGAAAATTTGAGGATGAAAAATTGTGGATTATTTGTTCAACCTTTTATGTTTAAGTTTTATCGTTTCATATTTAATTACGCTGCAATTTGGACCTGAATTTTAGTAACACTTGGTGTGTAAAATGTATAAATTTTTAATATTATAGTCAATCATGATTTTCTCTATTCTAATACTCTGAATCTCTGAATCGTTACTAGTGAGTGTACACGCGCCCGGTTACATTGGCTTACAAAATATCAAGTTGTTCAATGACCGCGAATATGATCTGTCAAACAATCGCGGGAAAGTGTTTAAAATTACCACTATCGTACGTGATTCATGTTGATTTTTAGTATCTTGTGGCTATTCGGCGTAGTATATTAAATTCATAATGTCGCAAATGATGCTTGATCATATTCCAAAGCGACTTCAATTGAAACTAGCGCTTGTTAGTTTCTATGTGCCAGTGAAACAGCAAATGAAAGTGCTTGTTTTGACTACGGATCGTCGATTGTTTGAAGTTAAACATAAAGAAATTATCTTCGAACTTGATTTAAGCAAGTCTGTGTTAGATGGTAAGCTGTAAAATATAGTAAAGATAAAAGTTTTGGTATTCTTTCCATTTCAGATGTTAATTTACCTCGATATTCATTCGATGAAAGTCGGGCCGATCTTAATGCCTCCAACATTTCACAACGCATAGAGTCCGAGAATGAACTCATTCATTTTGGCAAATATGTAACTTATGCTGGTTCAAATAAAAGGCTCTTTCTACTTATCAAGGTGTTTGATAAATTGGTTGTTGCTGAAAGGACTTTAAATGGATTTAAGGTAAGTCTAACTATTTATGCACTATGAATCCCATTATGTATCGATCACTGAACACCTTCTGGTACTGCTTGATTACTTAAAAAAAAAATGAAAATATCACAAAGGGAAACATTTTATAATTTTGTGTATATTTCAGCTAATCAAAGAATACACAAACGTTGAACGTTTTGAGATTGTTGACCCAGAATGTAACTATCGAGCTGCCGTTGCTATACGTTTTCTGAACAATCCTAGCCCGACCTATGAAACATTTATTGACGCTCTAGAAAATCATAAGCCTTCAACTTCGAAGTTTGCTATGGAGGAAAGTTATCATATCGCTTTGGATCGGATTTCAGAAGCAAAATCAGAGCTTGCTGTGCAACAAATTGCCACTCGAAAGCAATTTGTTGCATTGAAGGATAAACTCACGTTTGGTCCAGATATTCTTAGAAGTGAAGTAAGATTGATGTTATTTCTTAAATACAATATGTGGTCCTTATATAACTTTTTGCTAGGCGATCGAAGAAAAGCAACAACTAGGAAAATACGGCGATATTTGGATGAAATTAGTTGGGGATTTTCTTGTTATTGGTATTCCAGTGATTAATAATTGCAGCAAAAGGCAAGTGAGCATGTTTGTTTACATTTGTTTTAACTCTACTTAAAAAAAACGATAAATTTCTCAAGGTAGAGTCCGTTTGTCTGTAATATATTTCAGCTTTACTTCATAAAGTGATAGTATAAAACACTCGCTGCTGCCGGACCTGTAAATATCATTTAGTATTTCGTTTTAAAACTGATATATTTCTTAATAGGAGGGTTTTTATTAGTCGATGATAAATCATTCTCCAGCATCTTTCGTTAGAGACGTTAATGGAGTCAAATAACAATATAAAAAAATCCTCTAATCAATGTGTTTGGCCAAATCGGTGCTGACATGGCTAGACTGTTATCAGCCGAGCGTTGACTTATATATGTCAGAGTGAATAATGTAGTAATCGAACAGTCTGCACATGCGAACTGCTCGAGAACCCAAGAGAAATTATGCGGATCCAGTAACAAATAAGTTATGTAGGAGTTTTGCTATACTTTTGAGTAATCTGTAATCATTCTAATGGATAAATAGGAAAAATGACTATCGTGGCCGATTATAGTCTTACATCAGAAAACTCTGCAAATAATTTATCAGACGATCAAATTCCGTTTGATGCAATTATTCGCGAGTTAAAGATGGTGCATCAACAACTCAGGAGCCACAACGTCTAAATGATCATTCAATTGCAACGTGGCGAATTGTTTCATGGTTTGTGTGATGTCAAAATATTTATCGAATGGAATTATCAATATAGTGAAAGCCAGGAAAATCGCAGCAAATCAAGCTACAAACAATACATATCTGATGATTGGTGCGGGTTATCACTCATAAGAAAACGATTATTGAATTTTGCGAGGTTCAAATTCAAACAATTCAGTAAGTAGCATATGCTCAATGGAAAACGTAAATCGAGGATCATTCACATTAATGTGGAATTTGCATATATTATTATCACGTCAAAACGGGATGGTTATCGGAATACACATTGCTGAGCTCCTCATGAAAAAGAAAAATCAATTTACATACGAATCAAATTGGACTAATTTCAGCGCTATAAAATCAGCCAGGGTCAGTCATCGCAATTCAATTCAAGCCGACTAAATGAAAACACATGACGGTCATAACTCTTCAAGCAATGACGATAATGAAAATTCAGTCGACAGCAAGGATGACGATTCGGAAGAGTCAGATTCGAAAAAATCGATGTGTGAAGAAGAAATCATAGAGAAATTCCGCAATTATTTGTTATATAGAAACGTTAATGAACCTCTAGAGTCGTCAACAGACAATAATTTATGGGGGCGCGGTCTTTTTTTTGCTTCGTAAGTCGATCATCGGTTGCACGCAAATGTCATGATGAAGTTCGCTAATAAGCTTTCACTGAATGATCCATTGCAAACTTTAGATCAATTAATGAGTGGACGTACACCTTCTGTTACAAGTTTGCACATGGGCGTACCCAGGATTATAATTAGGAGGAGGCAAGCCATGGTCGTTCAGATCATGCAACAAATTAGGACAAAAAACATGAAAGAATTTGAATTCAAAGAAAATGATATAATTGAATTGTTTAGTATGAATAGCATCACTTCATATTTTCCATTCAGGGCATGCTATTTTTGCATAGGTTTTCGATCATCTTCTGTTATATTAATGTAACAATGAGTAAATATTCGAATGCATCTGTGATCAATCACTATATATAGGTGAAAAAAATAATAAAATCTCATTATTCTTTGAATAAAACAGTTTTTATTCATACTTCAAAAATTCCATTTATTAGACTGTTTTTGAAACGATCAGATCAATTAAGTTATTGTTCTGTACATTATTACCTTTACTTCAATAGAACGAATTAAAATTTTTATTTTTTATTACATGTATGTCTTATATCAATATCATTTTTCTTGGGTTTGAAGAAAACTTGTTTAAAATCCTCTATTCAATCCATTCCCGATTTTCATCGAATGATTTTCTATTGACGCTGATCAACACAGCCGTCAGTCTTACTTCTGAGCCAGGTCTTTACTTTTCGAAGAGTACTGAATGATCTTTCAACAGTAGCTGTGGTGGACAGGAAAGCTCTTAAAATCATGAGTGCATGTTTTGTTGCAGGGAAAAACATATAAGCCTCCTCCAAAAGCGCAGCCACTTCTATGTCCTTTGTTTGGTATACTGACAAATCTTTCTTTTTCCACAGATTATACCACAAATCTAATTCTCCGGAGATATCAACTAACTCATAAAACTCCATGAAAGATTTTGCATTTTTTTGAAATCGTTGCAAGTCATTTTCAGCATATTTGAAGGATGAAGATAAGACAAAGCAACCGCAGGTGTATTTTCTTGTGCGAATCTGACGTTCAAAGATAAACCTAGAGAGTCAAGATAAGGGATGAATAAGACCTCCAGTATTCAATCGCAGTTTCAGCTAGTTGATTCTTTCTATAGATTTGCTTTTGAGTGGTTCGAGGTACTGATAACTCACTTCCAAATTTTTCTGCAATATCATTGTATTTTTTGAACAATTCATAAGAAACATGGTCAATATCTTATCGATCTTTTGAAATTACTTGAAGTATTTGAGTTATGTGTTTCCTTCTCATAATCAAAGCCATATTTTTACCTTGAAAAACGTTTACAACGGGTTCTAAAATTGCAGAGTATTTTGCAATCATGACTAAACCTAGGATGAGAATTGGTTTTGTAGCTGCCGAGTGCAATTGAGATGCAGATTTTCTTGTAGCCTAGTTTCCTTCAATCGAGAAGTGTTCTAGGGCGTCGACGATTTTATGAAAACTTTCCAAAAATTTTCTTATGCTTTAATATTTCTCAGATCACCTAGTCTCACAGAGTTTTGATAGGTTGGGAGCCGAATTCCTGCGGGCTGGTGACTAAAGAAAATTATGGTACCCTTAACCGTTGCAATTATATTTCTGATTTCTGGCAATTTGTTCGCATTATTAACCTCAAGGTTTAGTTTGTGGCTTGAACAATGGAAAAATAAAGCTTTGCTGTACCTTTTCTTCAGTATGGCTTGCACTCCACCTTCTTTTCCAGCCATCGTAGAACAACCATCAAACCCAAGTCCAACACAATTCTCAGCAGGTAGATCATGATCAATCAAAAACCTGTCAGTCACGCTAGCGATTGTGGGTGCTTCTTGAGATTCAAGCTCAAAATAGTCAACAAATTCTTCCCTGGTTTTTTTGTCGAATCTCTTCATAAAACCGTAATCCGATAAAAAGTTGTTCTTTTCCTGTGATATCTGCGGTTTCATCAGCCATAACTGCGTAAGCTTTTGTTTTTTAACAATCATCGATAATTTTTTCTTTGACCACTGCACCGCATAAACTTATAAGCTCATTTTGAATTTTCGCTGAAGTGTAGCCGGCATTTTTCCTACATCTCTCTAAATGAGTCTTAAGCTTGTCATCACGATCACCACATAAACATACGTATCACTTCCAGGGGACACAAACCGAACATCACCATGTTCTTATATTTACCTTGCATGAATTCGGACAAACTGACATGAAATTTATAGAAAAATTTGCTGTCGATTCGATTTACATTTAAGGCAGCATTCCTGGTTTGGATATAGTCTGTGAAAGGAGACACAAGACCCTCATAAAAATATTACAAAGAAAGTCAACACGCTAATATTTACTAAGCAAATCCCTTGAAATAGAATTTGCGTGGTCAAATAATGTTGATTGTTTTCCATGTACTGTTTAAAGTGCCGTTATTGTAAACTGGACTAGAGATCTTTCGATCACAGATGAATATTAAGGGTTTTTTGTTATCCATATTTATTTCTAACAAGAAATATATATCGTACAAGCATGCAAATCAAGATATTCCGGTAAATTAATTGTGAAACATTAATACAGTTTCATCACCGCTCGCGTTCGCCTAACATGTTGATATCAACTTTCAATTATATTTTGCACACCTTTGTTCAATGACACAAAGCATGCATGAGTTTTTGGACACCAACAAATTGTCATGCATCTCACATAATTAAATATGCATTTCCAACAATAAATGGCGATCGCATAAAAGACATTTTAAACAAATATTAAAAAATGCATTAGTTAATAGAATGTAATAAAATGAAAGTGTTGAAAAAAAAGTCACGTTATTAATTCCTTCATAATTTCTTTCATTTTGTTTCTGTTTTACATTCTAGAAATATATATATTAATAAATGCTTTGCTTATTAATAGCTGAAATTCGTTTATTAATAAAACGTAGTAGTTGAGGCTGGAATGGCAAAGATCATCGTAAGCCCCATGTCATAAGTACTTCTATATAAAAATTCAGCTATTTGTACACAAGAAAAATGTGTCGTAGCTTTACGAATTTCAGCTAGTATTATAATGCACTTAAATAATCAAAACTTAAAAAAGCCAAAGGCATTACTCATGTAAGTTCTGAACTGATTAAGAAAAATCAATTCTTTTTCTTTAGATATAAAAGTCATTTGAAGTTTTAATAAAATACAATAGCATCAATTATATGTACAAAGAAAAATAAAACGAGTTTAAAAATGATTGGGATGATTACGTTCCGGCGCCAGAACGAGAAGAGAAAGTTTGGTCTTGTCGGAAACGAGTAGCTAAGCGCTTGGCGACAAAGGGGAGTTGCTGGATGGTCGCGAATGGTGACGGTTGTTGGAAACACGGAAAAACATAATTTCCCGTGACGGACAGTGGAAGCGCGTTTTGTGAACGGTTGATCAAGTGCAAGTTGATAATAGAAATTTCCCTTGTTTTTTCGCGCCGCGTAAATTGGTAGCAAGATACAAATTGAAAATTTGATTTGCAACCTAGGGTGGCCCATGATTAACTATTAATACGTCCGCGAATGTTAATAAACGTCACGACGGGAAAATTTGTACCTATTACTGTAAACAGCAAAAATAACATTTATTTTTATAGTTTGCTGATTTTCGCATGGGCGGTCGCGAATTTGATACGTTATTTTGCTTATGGAACATGTGCGAACTGCAAATTTTATTATTATAATCGTGCGAAACCTGTTACTGAGTGAAGCTTTGAGTTCCTAGTCGTGACCTGCTACAAACGAGTGATAAATTCAATATAAAGTGATTTGTGCGACAGACGACATTTCTCCCTCCCGATTTTATTTCATTCACCAAGTGGTCATCAAATAATGTCTCGTATCGTTTGGCGGCCTAGGACCACATGAAGTTGGATTTAACATCTTATTTGAAATAACAGTGTTTTGTTTTTCAAAAAGAAGTCATTTCAGCAACTATTGATAAAAGATTTTTGCGAATGGCTACGAATAACACCGAAATCCACGACAAAAAAAAATTGAAAATATCATTCGAAAAAAGTATCCTCTATCATCGCCTGTTGTATATTCAGACCCGAAAATACCAGAAACGATATACATAAGCAATTTATCACAAGACAAAAATGAAATTTCCTTAACTCCAAAAGAAGATTTAAACGAAATCATAGTGTTTTTACGTGAAGCTCATTTGTATGCTCCAGGAGCGTTAGTAATGTAATCTGGTACAAAGGCAGGGGAAGATGTATATGTCTATGCTGATTTATAGGGAAAATGTTAAAAGGGAACTTACAATTTATAGGAATCCACAATGAAAATTTTCCTAGGCTTGGCATCGCTTAGTAATAATTAGGGTTTTGTACTAAAATACAAAACCCTATTGCAATCACGACCTGTGTCCGTCCGTCCGTCTGTATGTCACAGCACTTTTTCTCCGAAACTATAGAGGCCACAGCCATGAAACTTTGTAGAAAGGTCAGAAGTGGTGACCTCTTGAAAGTTTAAGGGTGGAAAATTTTTTCAAAGGGGTTTAAGGGGGGTCTCCCCATACAGGGAGGTGACCCCTCAAAAAAAAATTTTCACCATTGGTAGTCGAGTAGGGTGTCATTGGAAAGGTCTCAATGAGATCTCCAATAAAATCGTCTTTGACATGTTTCTTGATTTTATTCGTTGCTGGTTACTGCATTTTGTAAGTTGAGTACAAAACCCTTCTGACATGAGCATAGGTCTGTCTACCCAACTTGTTTTTTTGTTGATTGTCATTGGGAACATTTGCATTAACGATTCAAGTTTTCAGGCACTCTTACCCCCACTTACTTCTTTTATTCTTGTTTATATTAAACATTGATAACATCCTTTTGAATTTGAAAAAAATTTTACAATCTTGCTTATATTATGTTTTAATAGTATTTTTTTGAATTTTATTAAAATTGTTACGATCTTTTCGAGATAGAAAGAAGGAAAGTGTCTTAATAGGCAATAATAAAAAGAAAAGAAAAAAAAAAACAAAGAATATATATAAACAATTTGGGTAGGCAGAACTACGTTCATGTCAGAAGGGTTTTGTACTCAACTTCTCAGAAATGCATTTACCAGCAACGAATAACGTCAAGAAACATGTCAAAGAGATGTGCACGTTTAAAATAAAATCCATTCTTTCTCTATTTTCAACGGTCGCCATTTTGTTGCAAACTAACAAAAATCACTCAAATCATGAATTCCCAAAAATATTTATGTTATTGATCTTATTTGAAAATTTTAACAAGATCAAATAAAAACTGCAGTGACTTATTCGATGGAAAGTGCATAAAATACCAAAATCATCTGTTATTGTTGTTGTAATTGGAGAAATTTCAAATGGCTATAAGTTCCGTGTATATCATTCGATGTTAATCAAACTGACAAAGTACAATCTGAGGATCATTTGTAAGAATAAATATTGAATTTCGTTGAGTTTAAGGGTACTTATACGATTTTATTGGGGAAAATGTGAAATTTGAAGATCACACTATTATTAACAAAGTTGAGCGAACTTCGACTTCTAAGGTATTTGTTGCTGTGCTCATAAACACCTACCTCCATAATTTTTTTCCAAATTTTTCAAATCACAGGTGTCCAGTCGCCAGGGGGGAACACAAATTTTTCGTATATTTTCCCTCCCTGTTCGCCCTCGAAGCGAAAAATGTTTAGTTTCAGACCTGTTTTGAAGAGACCTTTCGTTTGATATTTATATCGGCTACCTTTGATGAAATTTTTTTTTGGGGGGAGACCCCCCCTTAAATACCTTATACATTTTTTCTGTAGTTGAACTTTAAAGAGAGCACCACTTTACACCTGCATACAAAATTTGATGTTTCTAGCTTGAGTAGTTTGCGAGAAAAAGTGCTGTGACACTCGGACGGACGGACAGACAGATCGCGATTTTAGTGGGGGTTTGTAAAATTATTTAAGAATTTCCTAAAAAAGTATTATTTGTGCAGTTTTGACATAAGTTTGATTCGTATAATTAATGTTCCCAATAATTTTACTTTACATTGTGCTAAAGACAATCACTATTTCACTTGCAATGCCATTTAGTTTTTAAAACCTTATTTACAATGTAGGCACCATTTAACTAATACAAAAATTTCGCTACATACCTACTTAATTATAATATTTTCTTGTTTTCTTCACGTTCATTTAAGAGTGAATAAAAATGTATAGATAAACGAAGTAAAAAAAATTCAGTCTTTCCATTTGGAACCCCGACCAGGTATGGGACCCGCCACGTTGGCTGGCCCCACCGCTCGTGAGCTAGCCATCGGGGGAGCCCTTTTTCCGCTGTTACAGGTGCTCTCACAGGGATACTTGGCCTTCCACACCCGATATGGGTCAAGGCATCAGGGGTGCGTGGAGGCCCCACTCTTATTTGCGGGCTATGACCGTCCTCAGCAAGGACGAAATCGCCTCACATCTCGCGCACGGTTAACCGGTCATTCGTCATCGAACGAGTATTAGATTGGGATTTTCCCCAACCATTATCTCGCTACGCACATGAATTGGAAATTCTCGAAATGTCTTCACCAGGACCATAGAGCTTCGGTGCAGTCATGATGAAGTGCTTTTCCAGCTGATCGACCAAGCTCTCATTCATGCTCCTTTATTCGTAACACAACGGTTTCCTATTTTGGTTAAAAATGTAATTTGGCCTTTAACAGTTCGACTGGTTTTCAAGCATTTATGTCTACACTAACATCAATCCTGGAATGTCAGATCACTGAACAACCCTCGCGCTGTTAAAGACCTTTTAACATACTGGCAACCCAGAAAACGATCTCGACTGGAAGTGGTATTCAAGATATGAGATCGCACACCTGCCTGCTGGAAAACGTGAATTCTGAGTAGCTTTTATTATGGATAGGGAGTTTAAATCGCACGTTATTGATATTAAGGCAGTCTATAAACGAATGTGCGCGATCCGTATAAAACCGAAATTCTTTAAAATTTTTCTGGTAAAAGTACATGCCCCGACCAAAGAAAAGGACGAAGAAACGAAGGAAATGTTCTGCAATCACCTAAAAAGACAAGTCGATTCATTGCCTTCAAACGACATTAAATAATTCTGAGTGTTTTCAAGGCTAAGGTTGGCAATAAGTTATCTCATCGGGAACGACTGGAGGATATAGCCTCCACGATGAAACAAAGGAAAACGCCCAGCGCCTGATTGACTTTGTGTGTCGCAAAAATCTAGTTATACATTCAACTTGCTTCCCACATCGACGCATACATAAAATGACTTTGGTATCACCGAATGGCAATACACAAAACCAGATCGACCATGTTCTGATCCAAACCGATGGGCCTCGAGCATACTTGACGTCCATACATACCGAGGAGCCAATTGTGACTCAGATCATTACTTGATCAAACTAACCTATCGATGCCGTATGTCAAAGGCGTATTCGGCGAAGACCAGCCCGCTACAGAAATTCGATATCGAAAGGCTCTAAAATATATCTGTGGCAAAAAATTTCACGGAAACCCTCGAAAACCAGCTAGTTCCCATCCTATCAGACACATCGCTGAAAACAAGCAACGAGCTATGGGTGGAAGTAAAAGGGGCAGAACAGACGATCGGACATCAAGCCCGGCGCAAAAGAAGTGATTAGTTCGATGATGAGTGCCAGAATGTTTTAGACAAAACGACTCAGGCATTCAAAGAATATATAAGTAGGAAAACCAGAACGAAGAAAACATTATGAAAATCTCAGAAGTGTGGCGAATAAGATAATCAGAATTAACAAAAGAAAATACTATGACGACCAATTGAGAAGTATCGATGTAAGTCTAGTGAGAAACATCATAAGACAAGCATACAAAGCAGTGAAAAGCTTGAATCGTTATCAGCTCAAGACCAGCTCTGTCGTGATAATGGCGGGAACGTCATTGCTGATGAAAATAGGATTAAAGGAAGATGGGAATAATATTTCAAGAACCTCCTAAATCCTCCGCAAGCTCCAAAACATTGGAGCGTATATATATATATATATATATATATATATATATATATATATATACATATATATATATATATATATATATATATATATATATATATATATATATATATATATATATATATATATATATATATATATATATATATATATATATATATATTTCCGGCGAGCTTCAATTGGCCCCACCAACTCTGGATGAAGTTTGTTCCAGCATCAAAGCCCAAAAAGAATAATAAAGCGGTGGATATCGATGAGATTCCAGTGGAGCTCATTAAATATGGTGGCAGCGGTGTTCAGAAGGACATCCATAAATTCATTCAGCACAAATGGCAACAAGAACATATGCCGAACGAATGGAGCTAATTAATTATATTCTTTTTCGTAGCACTACAGTCCCTTTCGAGCCTTCGCTTTCTGCAAATAGCGCCTCCAACTGTGTCAGTTCATAGACCGCGTCCTCTAATTTCGAAATCGAGCAGTGATGAACTGTCTTCGTCGATCGAGCCAGACCAGTGTTTCCTTGGTTTCCCCACTGATTTCGGTTCTCCCAGCGAATACCTTTTTGGGTACCGTTGTTCCTCCATACGATTCATGTGTCCAGCCCATTGCAGCTTTCACAGTTTGACAATCGTTGAGACCTCAGGCTCGTCAAAAATTTCATACAGCTCATGGTTGTATCGAATTCGACATTGGTCCCCTTCTAGCTTCGCTCTGATTATTCGCCTCAGGACCCGTCGCTCAAAGTTGCTCAATATATGTGCGGATGATTTGGTTAGGGTCAAAACTGACGATAGATACAAGCCATATGGTAGCAATTTGCATATGTATTAGTCGGCCTACTATGGACAAGCTTCCGGTAGCTGTCACCCAACTGCGGCATTAGCAAATGCTTATATTTCGTCATATATACTATTTTCCGAATAAAAAACGTGCCAAACGAATTCCGTGCATGCTATAAATTCACCTTGTATAGCCCATTGTGCTCCTAAACTTTCCAAGACGAGCAAATGAAGCACACGTTTTGCACCTTCGACTGATAGCTCAGCGTTGAGATGTAAACAAACTCCTATAAATTCACTGTGGAAGGCGATAAAAACTAAACGGGTATAAGAACTGAAATAATTTTCACTTCACTAGGAGCGCTATTGTGTTCTCCGCGTCTGGATTTCACTGTAGAAATCCGATTCTAAACCGTACAAAACCTCGAATTTTTGTTGGCACCTCCACAATTCTTCATATAACGCCATGTAAGTTAGCCAGCAAAGTCGGCCTACTAATGGTCATGTGTGTGGTAGTAAGCGCTGCTGCCATATGGCTTGTATCTGTCGTCAGTTTTGGTTAGGGTCCATGTTTCACACCCATAGCATAACACAGGTCTTATCATAGATTTGTATACTTGGAGCTTTGTTTTCCTGTATATGCAGCTGGTCTTCAGAGACGGGTCCTAAGGCGAATAATCGGACCGAAGCTAGACGGCGAATTCAATACAACCATGAGCTGTATGAAATTCCTGACGAGCCGGAGGTCTCAACGATTGTAAGACTGCGAAAGCTGCAATGGGCTGGCCACATAAATCGTATGGAAGAACAACGGATACCCAAGAAGGTATTCGTTGGGAGAACTGAAGGCCGGAGACCAGTGGGGAAACCGAGGAAACGCTGGTCTGACTCGGTCAAAGAAGACGGTTCATTGCTGCTCGAATTACAAAATTGGAGGACGCGGTCAATGGACCGCGACAGTTGGAGGCGCTGTTTGTAGGAAGCGAAGGCCCGAGAGGGGCTGTAGTGCTACGAAGAAACGGTTATCTTAATTTATGGTCTTTTTAAAATCAGTGCATTATAATTACCCAAAACACTTACCAAATAAAGTTTTGCTTTGTATAGATTATAAAAATTTGAATTGACCTAATGATTTGTGATCTTCAGAAAGTCACCTAAGAAATAAAACTGCAATTTTCTTGTAAATTTAAATAAACATTTTATTGACAAAAATATATCATGCATTTTAGTTATTTTGCTTTCTTTCATAAATCTTTTCCTAAAATTTTATAATATTTGAACATTTCCAAACTTTTATTTATTTATGAATCGAGCACTAATTATCTATCACTCAATGCTAATAAATCGAAACAATTCATTAACTTATATTCTTATACATATCGCTTAATCGTACAAAAAACAACTTATCACTCATAACTTGTTTTATATTGATTTTTTTTTAATCTACGTATTTTTAATTTTTTTAAAATATCAATAATTGAAAATTAATGACGTAAATTAATACAATATTATTGGTGTATCGATTGGTACACTATCACTTCATCGCTTCACTATAAAGTGTAAAAATTTCGCTACATTTTTATTGATCATTTATTTTATTTCAATCAGCTTTGCTAAAGTGGTTTTCATTTCACTATATCCGCACTCGTGTTTGTTTTATTTTGTATGCAGATAAAATTTTGGCCATACTAGGATGACTTTGTATGACACATTGAACTACAAGTAGTAAATTACCTAGGCATAATTCCTTAAAACATATTGAACTTGGAAAAGTTATTGTGTTGTGATTTCGCTACTTTGTTGAATAGCTTTTTTAGTTTTCTAAGCAACATTTTTTCCATTCTAGTGAAGTTTATGTTTGTAATTTTTATTTTGTTTGCCAGATTTCTATAGCTCTATGGGCTTATATGCAATTGAACATTATTGCAAATAACTTATTTGCTTATTTCTGATATGTCGTCTAAATATTAAGCTATGAAATTTAAAATCATTCTCTGCTACTTGATTTAATTTCCTGGGTGATATTGAAAAGTAAACAAATTTCGGATAATTAATTTTTCCTGCTGGCTACAATGCGTTCATTTTCTAGAATAATTTAAGGCTTGCTTTATTATATTTGGTAAAAGCTACAACGCTTCTAAAAATACGAAAGGAATAGTTCCCTTTTTTGAGAGAATGTACTGCACAATACTTGCTAAAATGATGCGCAAACTTGTATCAGGGAAATTATGACAAATTGATCTTAGACCGCTTAATACGCTTTATTGAAATAAATATAACCGATATGTTCGATATTTTCTTAGCCTGTTGCTAGTGTAAGAAAGATAAAATGATGGTAACAAAAAAGCGATTTATTTCAATATGAAAAAAAAAAAATCGAAAACGTAATTCATTCATGGAACTCGATCTTAATTTCATTTATGTTGGTATGAGTATCGCAGCTTTAAGAAATTTTTCCTCCTCTGATTAAGCATAACCATAACTACTTCTCTAAATAACTGAATCTTCAAAATTTAGGCCTTTAAAGTTATTATTTTCTTTCCTGACGCGCAAAAACTAATTCCATCCACTTAAAATTGCTCAAGTTTTAACGGATATTCTATATTTAAATAGTTCAGGTTGAAATTCTGTCGCCTATGCTCAACCCGATAACCTCACGCTTTCTTGATGATAAATAGGTTTTAGATTGTCTAAGTACTTAGCTCAGGAAGTAACTTTTGCATCTACAGTATATTCTACGTGTCATTTCCATCCGCATTTTCCTCGGTTCGAACTATATTGAAATAAGGGATTGCACTGTATCCAAAAACTTCAAAGTCGTATCTGTAATGGGAGACGAATTTGTTTTAATTTAAATTTTTAATGCAATAAGGTCGCTTCCAACCAACCTATAATAATTGTAAAGGCCATCTAATTGTTTGCGTGTCAACTGTGAATAGAACGTTTGAAGAAGTTCCAACGTCTTCTTTCCTTTGCCCGTGTTGCGCCATTCAGGCATTATAACATTCGTTAGACCAGCTCTCTTGATCAAATACATTTGATCTTCCTCCAACGTTTCGAATTTCGCTACAATGTCGAATTTAATTAGGCATGGCGTGCAAAATTTAGTAGTTGGAACTAAATGCATGTCGATGAAATTATTCTTTTTGACCTCATCGAGAAGCCACGCTACAAACTCACTGAAAGTTGGATATTTAGGTGAATACCGCTCAGCTTTCTGCAAAAAAATTAAATAAATATATTTTCTAAACTTCAATTATATTTCACATGATTTCAACTTACATTTTTTCTATAAGTTCTAACTATTTTACTGCCTAATTTATCGTGATAGGAATGAGGTAATGCAAATATAAATTTATCTCTATAAGCACTTAACAGCCTTTCAAATGGATGCCTCGCTATAATAAATGTAATTGAATCGTTTTGTGCTTCTTGAAGCTGAAAAGAAAACCAAGAGATTTTTTAAAAATCTTTACACCAAAATACGAGCAATAGTCGCTGATGTATTACCTCTTCTAAAGATACTCTAGGATACTTTTTTCTAGCTAATACTAATGGTATTTCATTTGTCTTTTTTAAAAACGCTGGCGAATAACCAGCTAAAACATTAAAATTATACATCCATGATGATGATGCTGATTTAAATACATTGCACCTGTGAGAATATGCAGAAAATGTTATTGATTTTCAAATGATTTCTTATTTTTGTAACTTACCATATAAGGTGATACTTATGGTTTACTAAAAACTCCCAGGAGTTGGGCTTATGTATGGAATCATTGCCTGCAATAAAAATAAGAGAAAAATTAATTCACAAAGTAAACTATTAAGCAACAAAATTGTGATCTATTTTTTGAGTCAACGTAAATTTTGGCTTAAATTTCCCTTCAATTTTCATTTTTGGCTGTAGAAAGTGTCGTGAAAGCGAATCAGAAAGTTCTTATATTTGACTTTGCTTAAAGAATTTTCCTGTTTGAAAAATGTTTGGAATGGTGATTACTAATACTAAACAGTAGCTTACGTAAGCTTGCAATCATTATGTTATGCTTAAAATAGTTATTGTTTTGCATGTTTCACCCTGCTATTAGCGTACGAAATAATGTGTTGTTTGCCATTGTAAACGAGAACGCCTGAGGTCACCAATGCTATTTCTTGTGCTGTAACGTAAATTCACTATTAATAAACGTAATATTGTCGTTCTTATTGTCAGTTTATTATTTCGGGGCTAGTGTCCCTGGACTCTATTTAGTCTTTATTAAAAGCAGAAGTAGGATCGTTATCCATTGAATACGTAAAACACGATGACGAAAATAGTTCAAATTGAAAATATAACGGTAAAAAAGGCCTGTTGAAAGAGCGAGAAGAAGATGTGCATGGAAACAAGAGACAACTAGTAAATAGATTGAAAGAAACGGCAGCGCGTGGCGAAATAGATGTGGAAGAGGACGACGAAAATGAGGCCGTACCGTTATCAGCAGACGTTAAAGATTCGAGAGATGTTGTGGACAAACACTTCAAATGCTCGCCCAACGATTAACCGGAATTAGGTTGCCATCGACAACTTTGAACACCAACGAAGTCCATGCTGACAAATACAGATGCACACAACCATAGAAACGACGTTGAGGAAATGCAACGAGTGTCGACCATCGGAAAATGACGAAAGTTCCCAATCTAAGTCTAACCAGAGCATATCTACTAACAAGCAATTTCACATAGAACAAATTTCGCATCTAACGGTAGTTGACGTAAAAACCGATTTGTGTATGTATTGCGTAAAATTAGAAATCGATTTGTGTATGTATTGAGTAAAATTTATTTTCCTCTCAAATTGTTAGAAAGGAAAGAAAGAAATGCAAAATAATGTCTCTTATGTTATTTTACGTCCCTTTCTAATCGGAAAAACAGCTGGTGCAGTTGCTTGTTAGTATATATGCTCTGGTCTAACTAACGAAGCAAGCATACATCGATCGCATTCAGATGTAGAACAGAGCACGTCATATTTCACAGTACGATATTGCTACTGTTTTCCGAGAATACGATGCCGTCACCAACATCTTTACAATTTATAAAATAAAATGGAACGAGAAATCGCTGATGTGCGTGATTGTAATGAAACTAAAAGACAACGCCAAAATTTGGGTGGATGGTGTTGAAATTCTATATATTTCATTTGATCAATTTTTTTTTGTTGGATGTGAATGCCATTTACGCACTGACAGTGGGGTTCTCATGCTCGCGACTGATTGGACTACTCACTAAACACATTAAAATTGGCGTAGTCGATAGGATATCGGTTTTTCAAACACCACAATTTAACGCATTGTGTAGCAAAATTAAATGTAAATCAATCCTTCCAGCCGATATCCGAAACCACTCAATTCCTGTATGATACCACTGCTGCCTACATTGTTAATCAAACTAGATCAGTATTTTCAAATTAAAAAAAAAAATCAATCATATTGATAATCTAAACAAAAATATAATATTCATATCCAATAAAGTATGCAGAGCAATTCAATTCATATTCCGAAATCCAATCTTGTCTATTTTAAAATCATTCACATAAACTTCCAAACAATTCAAACATAATGTAGATTACAACTTATCAAAGATATAAAGTTTATGTTGACTAACATGCAAAACAATAAACAGTACAAGTAAACATTAAACACAAGCAAGCGTAATGAAAACATAAATATTGAGTAAACAAATGCTTGTCCATCGTCAAGGCAACATAACGTCTTTTATCGCTCAAACAACTGAAAAAATAATAATAACAGTAACGCGCACCCACATGAATATTCAGGTCTTATCTTTTAAATTAAACTAGCATTTGAATAATTTCCTGAGGTCATTTAATAAAATTAAGTAATGGGTACAATCTCTAGTCGCTACACACTTATGTTTCATAAATTGATTATGTACAAAAATATGCATTTAACTAAATAAATTAATGAGTAGACATCTGGACAAAAGTTTTCAATGCAATTAAATTAAAGTTAAAAAAAAGCAAACTGCGCGAAATGAACATAAAAACTAATTTGCATACGAAAGAAAATTTTTCAGCTCAAATGCTAAATAAGAAATTGAAATAATTTCAAGTTTCCCTGAAATAATCCAAGTGTATGAACTGTGAAACAACAGACTCTTAGTTATTTTAACGCAATACTACCTAGGCCTGCTCAATGTAAAGAAATTTACCCTAAAACCAAATATTTATTTCATTCTCAAGTGAACAAATATGAATGCAGCACTCAGTTTCATAGTGTTAACAGTAATAAAATGGAAATAAATCCAGGAAAAATCTAATAAATAAATAGGAAAAACGAAGAAGCTGAGTTGTCCCCCCAAAAAACCCACTGTTGGCAGCCACAAATGTGGTCCCTTCAAAACAAAACTGTCGGCAGGCACTCAGCCTCTAGTGTAAGCAAAAAAAAAAAAAAGATAGCATGAAAGCTGTTATTCCGCAACCATCAGCAGACACGCTATTCTTATGTCTAGGTCGCATGATCACAATGGCCTCTGAGCCGTCGACCCAAGCTGTCGGTGGACACGCTATTTTTAGTTACAAGTCAGTAAGGAAACCAAGAATAACCTCTGAGCTGTGGGCCCTAGCTGTCAGCGGGCACGCTATTTTTTTAATTATAAGGCACAACAGAAACCCATAATAGCCTCTGAGCTGCTCGACTTCAACTGTCGGCAGACACGCTACATTTAGTATTAAGTTATATGCATATAAGCAAAATAGACACCAATTTACCAGCTAGTCGTAGCTTCTGAGCTGTTGATCTCAAATGGTTTGCAGACACGCTAGCGCTACTACACAAGTACATTTTAAACAAGCCGCCATGATTTCCCACTCAATAAATGCATTTCAACTGCTAACTACTAAATAATTCACCAATGAAACCCCTCTGGATAAAGTAAAACCCACCCATTTTCCACCCTTCACTTTACACGTATCCTTGAGATCGAGATCAACAATTTTAACGAACGGCTAATGAAGTGACCTCGTACGACACTGTACTGTCTTCCAGCAAGGTATAGGACAGCGTTACGCTAAACTAAACAGACACTCACTAGGGAGAAATTCGACGGAACATGAAGAGTCTTAAATGAAGGCCAAAACTATATGTGCCCACCCCAACATATAGTGATAATTTCGTTTCGACCATCTTTTATAATACGTTTGCTGAAATCATTCAAAGTTTATATCAGAACTTTCAAGATCAAGATATTTCCTTCTAGTTTTTTCAGGGATTTGATCAATAAAATTTATTATAGCTCACCTATATATTTAATAAAAAGCTTCAAAATAACACGCAGTCTTCGATTTATTAATGATCGACAGCTATTTACACATAGCTAAAAAGACAGAGCGGTATAATTCAAATAATTTTCTCTTTGTATCATCTCACATGAAGACACGAGTGTGCAATAGACAATTTCATCCAATCAAATTACGATGAAACGCATATACTTTAAAAGCTACATAATCCCACAGTAAGCTCTACCCACCACAAACTACATTTAGCTTACCTAATAAGAAAAAAATAAATCTTCATTACAATTACCCGCCAATAACACATTACTATGGATAATGTACATATCATAGTCTTCCTAACAATTGGCGCATGTGAAAGCTATGAAAAAAAAATCATTCAATTCACTCATTCGTTATCAAAGAGACAAAGCCATTCTCCTTATCATCTTATCTTCGAAGCTCATTAAGCACCTTCATGTAAATTATCAGTCTTTGTTTTCCACTAAAAACATTAATCATGGACGTTAAGAGAAAAGGATAGGTCCCACACTCATTACCCCACACTCCATAAAACCAATATAACTTATACTAAAGCCGACACAACAAAGACTCGCAAGCCACATAGATGAAAGCTATTCTCTTGCAAAATTCCTCTCGAAGCTAATAATTCCCGAACGAAAACGTTCGTATTGATCTTACATTCCCTATGTACAATTTGGGCTGTTCCCAAAACAAAAGAGCATCTTGAGCTTCAGCAATATACACTAACAAAATTTCCCTACTGACCTAGTAAGAAGACAAATAAGCGAAACAGTATTTAATTGTGAAATTAATTATAATTCAACATAAAACAAAAATTGAATATATCTTTATGTGCATTACGATTCTAATATGTAAATAAAGAAAAAAAACTCATTATTATATGTTACATAAATTACAGCAATGCAAAAGTATAATGCAGTAAATTAATTAAAGTAAAGAACAAAACCGTATTGTAAAAGACAAATAAACGAAACAGTGCATAAATGTGAAATTTATTATAATTCATCTTTATGTGCATTAACATTCTAGTATGTAAATAGAGCAAAACAAATCAAATGAAAAACCCTAATGAGTCTAAGAAAACAATCAGTTAAAATATTCAAAGCAAGGTAACTCAAAACAAAAATTATGAAAAAACCACGTCATTATGATTCAATAAGAAAAAAAAAAATATTATAATCAAAAATGAATATTGGAAGGAGCGTATCATGACTTTTTATGAAACAATAAGCAAAGAAAAAAAATTCAATTGAAATCGAAAAAAGTGGTAATTTTCAAAGCAACATTCCAAGCTTACCAATTAAAACAATGAAAAAATGAACATCTTTCACGACTAGGCGCTTCAAGCCAGTATTATTAGGGAGTATCAAGGTGGTTTTAGAGCAGGTAAATCAACAACAGACCAATTGTTCACAGTCAAGCAGGTACTTGAAAAATGCTGGGAGTTCAACATAGACGTACACCAAATTTTCGTTTATTTTAAGCAAGCATACGACAGTATTGATCGTAACGCACTGTACCAAATAATGCTTGGTTTTGGCATCCCAGCCAAATTATTCCGTCTGACCCAAATGACAATGACGTCGACGACCTCCAAAGTCCGCATCAATAGCCAACTCACCGATGCCTTTGACACAAATATCGGACTAAAGCAGGGAGATGGGCTGGCCCCGTTGCTATTCAATTTGGCTCTGGAGTAGGTCATACGGAAGCTACCTGTCGATACGCGAGATACATTACTATACAAGTCGAGCCAAGTAGTGGCCTATGCGGACGACATCAACATTTTGTCACGGTCATTAACAACTGCAATAGAACTCTCCTTGAAACTCGACAGCGAAGCAAAACTAGTAGGGCTACAAATCAACGAAAATAAAACAAAGTCAATGACGCAGTCGAGGAAAAATACCTCAAATACACAAAATATCATACTTGGCGAATACAGTATCGAGAATTTTAGCGAATTTGTGTATTTAGGCGCCAAAATAACGAAAACGGCCAATGTAAGAGACGAAATACGCCGAAGAATACAGCTCGCAAATAAAATATTTTATTCAGTGTTGACGATCTTGAAGACCAGCTGCATACACAGGAAAACAAAGCTCCAAGTATACAAATCTATGATAAGACCCGTGTTATATTATGGGTGTGAAACATGGACCCCAACCCAAGCATCCGCAAATATATTGAACGCCTTCGAGCGACGGGCCCTGAGGCGAATAATCGGAGCGAAGCTAGACAGGAACCAATGGCGAATTCGATACAACCATGAGCTGTATGAGATTTTTGACGAACCGGAGGTCTCAAGGATTGTAAGACTGCGAAAGCTGCAATGGGCTGGACACATGAATCATATGGATGAACAACAGATACCCAAGAAGGTATTCGTTGGGAGAACTGAAGGCCGGCGGCCAGTGGGAAAACCGAGGAAACGCTGGCCTGACTCGATCGACGAAGACAGTTCATCGCTGCTCGGATTTCGGAATTGGAACACGTGGTCAACGGACCGAGAGAGTTGGAGCCGCTGTTTGCAGGAAGCGAAGGCCCGAAAGGGGCTGTAGTGCTAAGAAGATTAATATTATATATTCAATTGAACATGTAATTGTATAACTTAACAAGGAAGGAAATTAAAAATAAAATCATTCATTCGCATAGCAGATCAAGCGCGACTCATCTGGCATCTCCAGTCTCAGTAGCCCATCGTAAGACACGTTCCACAGGTCCGGACCAAGGACCTTCATCCTTCGTGGGCGCTGCATCGTATCTTAAAGCAGGCTTCGGCCCTTCAGGTAGTCCCTCGGAAGCCGCATCAGATATTCTGGAACTTTAAAAGGGTTTTTCAGCGTATCCGCAATACCCACCCATGTAGCGGAGTTGAAAGCGTTCCCAACGTCGAGTGCCACCAACAGAACGATCCGTCGCTTGGTGTAGCTGTGCGCCTCTGCCTATTGGACTGCGGTCACGACCCCTATAATTGCATCAATGATGGAGCGTTCTGCTCTAAAGCCGTACTGCCGAGGAGATAGGTCCCCAGAAGCAAGAATCCCGTCAGTGAATCCTTTGATAAGTTTCTCTAGTACTTTTCCAGCCGTGTCGAACGTGCATAACGGGCGGTGTGCAGACGGCGATCCGGAAATTCCCTGCCCCTTGCTGTTCAGCGTGAGTCTTGCAACCTTCCATCGTATCGGGAAAACCCCGTCCCATAGGCAAGCGTTGAATGTGCTGAGTAGCAAGTCAGTAGGTGATAGACAAGTTGCAGCACCTCAGCTGAAACACCATCTGGGCTTGGAGCCTTTCTTGCTTTCAATGATAGGACTGCCTCTTCCAGTTCCGGCTTTGTGAAGGGTGGGCACTCGATTGTTGTTTCACCGTGCACAGCGCCAACACGGACGGGATGGGCGGGGAAGAGTGCCCGCACTATTTTATTCTTTTCCGCTTCATGTATGCAAGGCGTCGGTAGAGCCCCACGCTTCCGTATAACCAGCTTGTAGCCAAGAACCCCGCGGATCGTTGCTCACATTGTCCACTGGATCTTGCCAGCAGCGAGCCTTGCTGTTGTTAATCAATTTGCGAAGGTATTTCCTTGCCGACTTATATGCTGCTACCCGGTTGCATGCCTCGTCACGATTCCGTGCTCGTTGAGCCTCACTCCAAAGCTTATGACGCTCTCTGTGCTTTTCAGCGATTTCAGTCGACCATCTGTACACTGGGGGTTTTGGACGGGACGTGGACGCGTTGCAAGCAGTCGTGATGATGCTCATAGTTGAGTTCACCCCGCCTTGGGCTGCCAGTTATTCTGTACCGGGCGAATCTCCCTGTAGCGGACCACCCGCCGTGAGCACCTCGACGAGCCTCTCGATGTCCATCATTCCGATGTTCCATCCAATTGTAGAAGGCCGAGAGCACGGACGTCGGGCGACAACATCACCGAACTCAAGCAGAATGCACTAATGATCACTGGTTGAGTAGTACTCTAATACTCTCCAGCTGTGTATCCTGCGTACTAAGGACTCCGAGGCGAATGTCTTGTCCGTTATGGTTCCTTCACAGCCAATATGGCCGAGAGTCGGCGTACTTTCGGTGTTTAATACGACAAGCACCGTTCTGGCCGCCATTTCTAGGATTCGTTTTCCCCGCGGATCTGTTTGGGGCATTCCCCATTCGATCGCTTTAGCGTTGAAGTTTCCCCCAAAGAGCGCGTTAGAGGCAGCGCCCTCCAAAGCTTGGCTTGGAAAGATGATATCGATTCGTTCGGCGTTAGGTACACACTAAAGAAGGTGGTCCCACACAAAACCATCCCCCCAGCTCTACGTCTGGAAATCACTAATTCGAACCCAAATGGCGGTAGTATTAGTTTCATCAGGATGCCATGCTGCCGCCTTTCATGTCCCTCGCAAACTGCTCAAACAGATTTTGGGCGGTTGAACTGCGGTGTAGGTTTAGCTGTAGGAGGCGGGTTATCGCAGTTCTGATTTTGCCTTGGCTAGGGCTTCCTGGAAACTCGACTTCTCCCTGAAGCCAACACGATTCCAAGATCAGCTCTTGGATCAGTATCCTTGCAAAGAATACAGTGTGCCTTATTCGTACACTCTTTCCTTTTATGTCCCATTTCACTGCATTTGTACATAACTGTAACATAACTATAACTAACTCCTATCGGGTCCCTTGCATACTGTGTGGCCACAGCCAAGGCATTTGAAACATTGAAGAGGCGCTGCTCTACGCCGTATCCTAAAGATCCACCTTGTTCTTACTTTCACTTATTCAGAAATTGTTCGGCGTCCTTTTCGGTCAAGTCAATTATGGCCATGCGTTGTCCCCTATGGTTTTCTGGTGTCAGTCTCGCTTTGATCTTGCCCACACTAGGGAATTCCCTTTTGATGGTCTTTTCTACCTCGGCCAGATCCGTGACGCAGTCAATGTTTCTTATTTCGATCGTTGCCATCGGCTCGAGCGAGGAAATAACTTTCTTTACTGCCTAGCAAAATGCTTCCCTATAGTCGGCCTCTGCTCCGAATTCGACCAGTATGTGGCCCAACCGGGTTGGTAGTACTGCTTTCATAGCAGTGTTGGGTTCTTCAGGCCTTACGTTTCTCGTGACATCCCGCAGCAGCTCCGCGTAGTATCGACCACCTTCGGATTTTACGAGCAGTGCCTGCTGCCGGGGTCTTCGTCGGGGCTTGTTTTTCTCCTGTTTTGCATCAGGTCTTTCATCTTGTTGGGCGTGCATGCGAACTTTATTGTCTGGCACGTTTTGAAGGAGTTTCTTTAAGGCTTCCTTCGCTCCTTTCGTCAGCACTATCTGGAACCCTTGATCTGGCGTTCCGCGCCCATCAAGTGCCTCTTCCTTCCTCATTCTATCCCGATCTCCATCGATTGGGTTAGACGCCAGTCTTTTATTGATGATTGATGGTAGAGCTATCTGCGCGTGCCCTTTAGACTTAGCCCTCAGCGCTTCTTTAACTTTCTTCTCTCCTTCGGCCTTCTGGTCCTCTTCGGCCTTTAATCAGCTCCTTCGATAATGCCCTATGCAGTCTAGGAGCTCCTCTAGTTCAAGGAGCCCAATCTTTACTGCTTTGCTGATTTTTGGCGAATCTCATGCAGATTGTATTCTTTTTAAAACATCTCCCGCTTTTCAGATTAGCCTTTCTTCTTCATGTCTGCGTTCATATACTGAGTTTGGTATTTATACTATCACAGTCTCAAACACTACAGACTGATAACTGCACAATTTTCATTTCCCACGTTGTTTCGCCTATCATGTAGTTCGTCAACGTAGACGCAACAGGCAGACAATTGAAAATCGCTTATACGATATAACCATGCACACGCTGGAAACCCATGCCATCTAAATACGAGTATCTCTAAGATTTACTATCTGCACTATTGTTTTTCGAATTACTACGAATGGAGTTCATAATAGGCAAACATAAAAGAGGAAACGGCTTGAAAGGATAAAATCCTGAATCTTCAATTTAATACTAAATTACTTAATACTATATATCTGATAAAAATTACTAAGAGAATTTATGTTTCTAATTGATTTTTATAAATTGATTAATCATACTTGAGTGGTATGTTGGATGTCTAAACTTTTCGAAAAATTATTTTACATTATCTTACATGATCATGAAATGATAATATTAATGTATTTCATTAAAAACGATTCCTCATCTTACCTGGTATATCCAATCCAAGCTCGGAACATTTTTGTGCTAAAAGTTTTTGTCTCGCTTTCATTCGTTGCTCGACTAGCTCCAATTTGCTCGGCGCCATTGTTCGTACAATGTCATCAGGAAGTGTTTGTAACGTTGTGTCATTGTCAAACTGGAAACAGAGATGAAATAGAAAATCCAATTAAACAAAGCTAAAGCAATTTGATAAAATGTAGTAAATGTCCTGGGTCATGCATCTGCTTGATGTAGTATGGCATGCACTTATAGTTGTTTAAAATAATTGCCGAAGTTGTTAGAGAGTCTATTAAAATATAAATGGAACTGAATCATGCAAAGTCTATAATTAATAATTGTATTGCAAAGTGCAATTTATGATGTGATGAAATATCACGGATTGTTAAGAAAGTAGAGAAAAATAAATATTCCAAGAACTATAGATAAATGATTCTGTTTGAATAAATTATAAAGTTCAAATGCTCAAATGATATAATCAGTTCAAAGCTCCCTAATGAGCGTTTCTGCTAAGTATGTACTTCCACTTAATCCTTGAGAATACTCAATTCAGTTATGAAATAAACATTCAAACTTCAATAATTACAGTATAATTTTCATCGAGCTATAAAATTTACTACCCGTGTTCTTGTTGATTGACGAAGAATAATTGCACTAAATATAAAAATCACTCTATCTCATTTCAAGAGCGGTTTTTTTTCTAACTTCCACCCATTAGTATTTGTTCATCAATTCACATAGAATGATAGTGCTAAAAGATTTTCACAGCTTGAAGTAATTTACACAAAATCAACGTTCAAACTGTTTGAAAAACGAAAACTCACACAAGGAAGAGCAAACAATCATTTTACTATTACTATTTACAGATTGTTCAGGGTGCAATGCTATTTTTGAAATATGGAGCATTATCGTACTTGATGTGTGTATGCAAAACAGAATATATTCTATGGCAATTGAAGCTTTCAATTTAAATGCCCGTCAAGCGTAGTCAAATAGTTTGGAGGATCGGGATGTGTGTGCCACTTGGATGGGAAATTTCAGCAAGCATCAGCCAAGTGGACTGTTACGTTAAATCTTTCATGTTTGAATTGTGAAAATTTGATTTCCGAGATTCTTGGAAAGTTTATTTGAAATTGAACCGTAGTTCATAATTTCCAATCGTTTATTTTCATCGTTGTAATGAAAATATTTATAAGAATGTTTGCTCAGTGGCGAAGCTTTGAATGACCGGTAAAGAGCCGGATGTTGATTTTTAGTGTTTTATGTTCAGTATTGATGTGTTTAAGGAATGTTTTCTTTGATTTTAACATTAAAATGCTTTATAAATTTTTTTCTTTGATTTTAACATTAAAATGCTTTATAATTTTTTTTACGGGATTGTAGAAACGTTTGACTTTCCTGATATTTTGAAAATTTTTAATAGTTTGAAGACATTCCTTATTTTATAATGTTGCAATCGGTTAAAAGGCAAATAATTACCTAAACAAGTCCAAGTAACAGGAGAAAGATTTTGTAAACCAATTAGTAAATCAAACAGTGTCTTGTGAATATCAAAACTTGCACCATACGAGTATATGAAGGGTATAGAATAAAAGGGGCTCATTGACATTTTTTTTCAAAATTAGCTTTTTGTCCATAGTTGGATTCTTTTCAAATCAATTCCAGTTCGTACAGGGCTTTCCAATAAGAGGTGTTATTTTGATATTAAAAGAAAAATACCATTTTTTAATATAAACGATCGGATGTTTATTTCATTATAAAGAGGAAGGTATGCCGTTAATGATGAAAAATAACATCAGGCAAATTACCACCACGACACGCTTGCAGGACCATATCCTTTTCATGAAATTTTCCATAACCAAATGGCAAAGTGGCTGCCCTATGTCCTCGATAGCTTCACGAATTCCATCTATGAGGTCTTGAATCGACGCTGGGCTGTTGGCGTAGACCTTCTCTTTCACGTGGCCCTAAAGGTAGAAGCCGGAAGGTGTTATATCACAAGATCTATTCAAAATAAAACCTCTTATTGGAAAACCCTGTAGATCTATTCCAATAGTACATTTCAAAAAATTATCTGGCAGCCGTTTTCTATTAAATGCAGTTGGTTAAATATCCATCAATATCTAAAAGGAGTCCATTGACTCTTAGTTACGAAGAATAGGAGCTGATTGCATTGTAAACAGGAAAAGAAGGTGCTCATTGCCGCTGTTAACGTAAACAACGGGCCCATTGTTGCGCTACGATCAACGATCTGCCATACCTGGTTGTGTTTGCATTTCGTACTGCAAGTTACAAATCGATTTAGACTAATAACAAAAAAATATATTTCACTGCGAGTCGGGCAGAGGTTCCCCGTCGCGATCAAGAGTACAAACACAATAGAAATTTACAATAATTATGCAAAAGCTTATATCTAATTTTTCTGCTGCGGTTGCAGTTTCCCGGAATGTGAGAAAATGTTCGCTCCCACGGAACGGTAGTGCAGACCTGCAGTGTCAGCAGTTTAGCGTGGGATCGCTCGTTAACTCCTCCCCGCTTAAGTTTGGATGTCCTCATCCAATTAGAAGTGTGGCTGATTGTAAGGGCTTCGGCTTGATGGATGCTGCGATAAAATCGGTTGGATGGCGATTGTTTGCGGTACGTATGATGTTAAGTTCACCGGTAATTGATTGCTAACTTCTTGGTCTGCAGCGGAGTGACTGATGGTAAGTTTCAGGTTTTTTTTTCTTGAATCTGAGAAATAGAAGCGTTAGTAGTATTGAAATAGTGAGAATGCTTATCCCGTAGCTGGTCCAGCGCTCGTAAAGGTTAGCGCCTTGAAGGAGCTCAATCCGCTTGGTGTTGTTGATGTGCAGGCTATGGATTGCTTCAAGTGAGAAGATTTCTTTGTATTGGCTTTCGTATGGCGTAGGTTGGAAGATAGCAGGAAGGGGTTGCCACAATGATACTTCCTTTGAGGTGAAGTTTCTTCCGTTTATTGTTATTGTAGCGTTGTGGAATTTAATAACAAATGTGCCGAAAAGTTGATGCGGATCGTTGTTGATTGATACCGATCCATTGAAGTCGTTAACGAGGATCATGTCGCTGGTAATTTCTTCTACAGTTGGTATTTGTAGGCCGCTGATTATGTTGCAAGTTGAGTTGATGCTCTTCAGGATGCTTGGGAGACATGTTGAATGGCTTATTTCTAGTAAGTCAGTTTGTTTACAGATCGTTATTTCATAGTATGTTTTACAATCATTTAACATACTGTACATTTTGGTCTGGCCTTTTAAAATATTTTTATGTATTATTTCGACTACTCTGTTGCTCTTTTTTACAGGTTTTACAAGGAGTTTTTCAAATGTTTCTTCACTGGTTATTGGTATTTTTACAATATATAAAAGAGTTTTTTTATTTGTGACAATTTTTACTTTAGCTGATTTTAATGCATCTTCAATTGATGAATATGGAAAATTTTCATTGTCAAATATTTCTACAGCCTTTTCAATTTCTTTTTTCGACAACATCATAGAGTTTACTACACCAGTTTTTGCAAAGTCAAGAGCGTAGTTCAAAGTTACAAGTTCTTCTTTCATCAACCTTAATTTGTATTGCAAGCTAGCGGCTAGATCATCTTCGTGGTGTGTGTTTGTTTTTACGAATTTTTGAATTTGGTTGGAGACTCGTGTTAAATCATTCATTCGATCTGTCAATGCTTTGTTAATTACTACTTGATCGTTGTTGTTTTTCAGGACGTTATTTATTTTTTCTTGAATTATATTTAAATCGTCATCATCGGGGCTACCCGCGACCCATTTCCATGCGGTGCCGATAAAATCTAAGGATCTTTTCGAAGTTTTTGGTTGCAGATGGCTTAAGAGTTGTTGGGTTTGTGACAATTCTTGACTAAGATAAGGGTATAAAGGATTACTGCTATTCATTTCACGCGTAATTTCGTCCGATATTCCTAATGTTATATTTCTGTATTGTTCAATGTCGACGTCATGTATGATGTTAAAGCATCCCGTTCTTATTTTCGCTTGCCCAGATTTGATGGTTATGATTTGAGAGTTTGTATAGTCGAGAATATTTATTTTGCACATGGCCATGTGAGTGGTGAGTCTAGAAGAGAGATGTCAGTTGCGAATATTACTTTTATGTATTATCTTTCCGGATTCAGTAAGTACTGTTGTATTTTTGTTTTCCCTAACTACTTCTTGTCTATATCGGGGAGTTAATTTTGAACCTAATCTTTTATTTCTTCTTACAAAAATAGTTTCTCCTGGGTTGTAATCTTTTAGGGGCTTCCTGATCTTATTGTGGTATGCAAGGTCTTTTCCCTGCTTGACTTTGAGTTTTTCAATATTTTGCTGCCTTATGTGTTCAAATTCTTCAGGGGTTACTCTTGGTAAGCGACCGAGATATAGCTTTACTGGCTTCTTGCCTATAGTGGAATGTATAGTCTAGTTGTACTCGTTGACTGCCCTCTGGAGTAGTTCTTCAAAGGGTCGGTTTGGATCATCCCGTTTTAGACATCGCATGATTTCAGTCAAGGTAGAATGAGGACGCTCTATTTGGCCATTAACCTCACTTTTGTAAGGAGGAGTTTTGAAGACATTTATTTGTAGGTCATCTTCCATCATAGAGGACAAGGATGCAGATCGTAGTGCACCCTCGTTATCCATTACGACATTTTCTGGTATGCAAAAGAAAAACAAGATGTCCCTTAAGGGTTGTTTAACATCCTCAGCTGATTTTGATGGAAGAATCCTTGCTTGGAGAAATTTCGTGAATTTATCTATTGCGGTCAAAACTAGCCTTTTCTCGGTCAGGAATATATCAATATGCACCGTGTGCCCTGGATAATTTGGAATGAGTGTAGCTTGCAAAAGGGGTTTATTCGGATGTCTCTCATACTTATTTTCTTTGCAAGTTATGCACCGGCCAACAAGTCTTTTAATTTTTGCAGACATCTTGGGAAAATAGAAGTTCTCCAACATTTGGAGCCTGTTTTCTTCTGCATTCCTATGAGCTCTGCGATGGGTTCTGAGAATCCTCTCTTCCTGTTCTATTTCATTCTGTAGATCTTCTACTATTTTGCGTGTAAAGCGGATTTTATAGTTTAGGAAGTGTTGGGGATAAATTTCTTGGATGAGCCCTAATGTCCTTTCGTCGGTCATGAGTCCGTTTACTGTGTGCGGGTTAAGGTAGCGTTTAAAGATATTTATAATGTCCTGCTCGGTATAGTCTTGTTGGGTCAAGGTGTGTTTATGTAATTGTCAAAAGGATTCATTATTTGGTAGCTTGTTTCGTTGCCTTTATTCAAAATGAGTTGGTTCCGAAATACATTGATGGGAGTTTCGACTATTGGGATCCGATTTTGAGATGAACTATTATCACTATGTTCAGTGAGTGTAAGTGAATTAGCTTCAGGTGGACTCGGTGTTCTTGAAAGGGAGTCAGCAACGACATTTGCTCTACCCGGTTTATATAGGAGTTCATAATTGTACTCCTCCAGTATTGATTTCCAACGTTTCATCTTGGTGTTGGTATTTTTATTGCTAAGGGCATATGTGAGTGGTTGATGATCGGTATAAATTTTTACTTTTTGAGACCCGTAAAGAAAGTTCCTAAATTTTTTTAGTGCCCATATGATGGCTAACATTTCCTTCTCGTTTGCCGCGTAATTTTCCTCGGTTTTACTCAAGGTTCGTGACAAGAAGGATATTGGTTTGTCTTCCTGGGAGAGAACAGCACCAATGGCGTAGTTAGAGGTATCTGTAGTCAATTCAAATTCCTTTTCAAAGTTAGGATGCAGTAAAATAACGTCCTTAGACATAAGAGTTCTCCTTAACTTTAAGAAAGCATCCATGGCTGGCTTTTCTAAGACAATTGGTGTATTTTTAGAGATGGATTTGGACACTCGTCCATCCTTCCCTCTTAGAAGGGATGTCAGGGGTTTTGCGAGCTTCGCATAATCGCGGATGAAGCGTCGATAGTACCCCGACATTCCAAGGAACGCTCGGAGATCCCTTAAGGTTTTCGGAGGAGGAAAGGAGGCAATGGCTTCGACCTTCTTCGGATTGGTCTTAATGCCATCGGCGCTGACTAC
This sequence comes from Odontomyia ornata, assembly GCA_963969285.1. NCBI lineage: Eukaryota > Metazoa > Arthropoda > Insecta > Diptera > Stratiomyidae > Odontomyia > Odontomyia ornata. The sequence goes on from OZ017741.1 coordinate 261,168,122, forward strand.
AAAGCCAAGAAATTCGACATCGTTCCTCAAGAACTCGCACTTGTCTGGCTGCACCTTCATGTTTGCTCTCTCGAGTGTTTTAAGAACTATTTCCAAATTTTTGAGGTGCTCTGCTTCGTCCTTGCCAAAGATGATTATATCGTCTATGTAGACGTAGCATCGCAAGCCGATGTGTTCACGCAGGATATCATCTAATGTGCGCATTTTTCAATCCAAATGGTAATCGAAGAAACTTGAATTTGCCATTGTTGATCGAGAATGCCGTCTTTTCAATGTCCTTTTCTCTTAGAGGGATCTGATGGAATCCGCTCCTCAAATCTATAACGGAGAAGAATTTGTTTTTCCCTAGGTTAGACAACACTTCATTTATCTCGGGGATTGGGTACTTGTCGGGAACTGTGACACTATTTAGCTTCCGATAATCAATGACCATGCGGAATTTCCTTTCTCCGGAAGAGTCCATTTTTTTGGGAACAATCCATACAGGAGAATTGTATGGTGACCTTGATGGCCTGATGATGCCATTCTCTAGCAATTTCTTAACCTCTTTCTCAACCTGCGTTTTAAGAGCTATCGGGTAAGGGTAAGATTTGCTATAGATGGGATCATTCGTAGTTGTGCGAATTTCTCCTCGTACTATTGTTGTGTACGTCAATTTTTCGTCCGGTTCGGAAAACAAATCGGTGCATTTGGCCAGAACTGTTCTGAGTCGATTTCCTTGGGTTGTGGATAGATGGTCTGTATTTATGTCTTTCTTGTTAACAGATTGTGAAGCGTGTTGCTTCAGGAGAAGTCTTATGCCAGGATTAATAATCATATAGTTCCCTTTGGCATAGATAATTGCATTCATGGCTTTTAAGGAGTCGTTCCCAATTATCCCAGTAAATGTCTTAAGACTAGGTAAAAGGAAGAATTTCTTCTTCTCGTTATTTGTTTGGAAAAGATCAATGAACGCATGATGCGTGATAGTGACAGCTCCACCTACAGAGTTAACGCTGAACGGTTTATCGTTTTCTAAGGGGTTTTTGATGTAACGGGGTTGAATATAATTTTTATTAGATCCTGTGTCTATTAAGAATTTTAAAGTTTCGCCGCTCTTCGCAGTCCTTTCAATATACGGAAGCAAAGAGCTGTTCAATCTAAAAAATGAATGTCGTCTTGATTTTCGTCATCGTCGGGTGTCTGTATGTTCTCATCCTGAAGATCTGTTGGAAAGGGCTCAGTTTCTTCTTCAGCTAAGAAATCTGCGAGCTCCTGTCTCTCTATCTCATCCTGGAGGTACTCGAGTGTTCCAGGCGATATTTCTGGTTGTATGTTGTTGCTTTCTATAAAGAAGGCACGTTGTTTTTTGTTCCTGTAAAATTGGTCTGGAGGCTGAGGTCTTTTTGGAGCATATGGAGGTCTTGGGCCGGGTCTATTTTGGTAATTGATGGCGTGAGTTCTTATTAAGGGATCGATATCCATGGGTTCTATTCCTCGCGGTTTAGGCGGTAGTGGTAATGGGTTCAGATATCTTTGTTGCGGCCTTGGTTGGTATAACCTTACTGGTTGGGACACGGTTGGATTATTAACAAGTTCGGGATAAAAGTTATGTTTTGTGTTGAAATTTTGATTAACTTTCCGTGGGGGTAGTGGTGGCGGCACTGGAATAGAATTTCTACGTGAGATGTTTTGAGAATTATTAGCGTGCTGTGCACGGTAACTCATGTTCTCCAATTTTAGACATAGACGAAGTGCCTGCGGTAGGTCAACGGGTCCTCGCATGCTTAAAAGCCTGGGTAGATCCCCTGATAAGCCCCTGATAAATGTATCCAGGGCCTTATCTCGGAAACACTGGGTCATATTATTAAGAGATTCTTGACTCATATTAGCTGAACAAAGTTTGTTTAGGATAAGGGATCAATGATAGTATACGGCCTGGTAAAATTCATGAATACTGCTATTACCTTGGATAAGAGTGGTCATTTGGTACTCAAGCGTACCGAGGTCCCTCTTGTCCGCATAATGCAGTGTGAGGCACTTTGAAATTTTTTGCCAATTAAGGGGTGTGTTGTATGACTCTAGCACGATATCAGCTTGGCCAACAATTTTATTTCGGATTACGGATAAGATCCCGTAATATCTTGGGCTTCCTTTTTGAGGTTCATAGATTGTAAGTATTCTTTCGACACTTTTCCTCCATGAATTAAATTCGCCTGGATTGCCGGAGAAGTCTCTCAGGCTTTTCACTACGTCGGGTATTCTATCCATATCGGATAGATTTGCATCTTGGCTAGAGTTTATGCCTACATCCGCTTCGTTATTTATTTCTGATGCAGGATTCATCAGGTTCTGAAAGATTTGGCTCCCATGAACTCGAAGGGAGTCCAAAACTATTTGGTTTATGACTCTGGTAAGTTCGTTGAAAGTCATGGTGCTACCTCCTGCGTTCTCAGGAGGAACTGCTTGGGGTTCGTCCCCATTATCGCCCGCTGGTGTTTCAGGTAGGCGTGCAGGTCGAATGAGGTTATTGGGGTTCGACATTGCAAAACCTTAAACTTGCGAAAAGGGTCGAAAAGACTTATTTAGTATTCACAATTAGTGCTTGCGAAGTGTCAGCAAGACAAAACAAGAACAACGATCAAGCGAAGCACAACGGCACGACAATCAAGACCAACTTTTAGGCAGGAGATGTTAATTATTTACTCGACACAAATCCGAATGCGTCAAGACAAGATCGATACACAAGAACACAGAAATCTGAGGAAATCAAATGAATTCTGCGACACGGATTTGATCAGACAAACAAGACCCATGCTTTAATTAACATAGGATGCTAGAGTAACTCCAACTCCAACACGAGCTCTTATGAGACAATAATTAAATAAAATGAAAGTCGCGGACACCACAATTATGATTTACAATAATAATTTTCACAAACACTTCACTTTTCATTCACAAATTTAAATTTATCCTGTAAAAGAGCTTTCTTTGAAATATATATAGAAATAAAATAATTAAAACATCCTTCACTAATTTCCAATATAGAAATATTTTCGATATTATTATTTTAAATTTCTTTCAGATTTCCTTCAATCAATGTAATGTTTTAGAGATTGCCAGTTTATAACTTATGCTAAATGTTTTATAGCTGACTTACATTAATATGATTACTTTTTCCATTGCTCGCTATTGCTTTGCTCCTGATCACGTTTTTCTTTCAAGTGGGTTCTTCACAAGGCTGCCAATCCTGTTTCGTCTGGGGTTATCCTGTTTGCACTTACTAGTGTTCCAAGAAGCTACTGAGGTGCCAATAGGAAAAATGCGTGTGGTCTTCCGGACTTGTTTTTCGTCGCGGGTAAATTGTCCGAACTTCGCGAAACTTTTATTTTCACTTTACACTTTGAGTTAATTTGTGGACCGCATGCCAGTCTCAACATGCGTTAGGATCTTAAGGCTTCTTTGCAAATATGTGTATATTTACAAAGTGATCCATCCACTTAAATTAATTACTTTAACACACGCACGGATGCAGCCCCACGTTGGGCGCCAGTTACAAATCGATTTAGACTAATAACAAAAAAATATATTTCACTGCGAGTCGGGCAGAGGTTCCCCGTCGCGATCAAGAGTACAAACACAATAGGAATTTACAATAATTATGCAAAAGCTTATATCTAATTTTTCTGCTGCGGTTGTAGTTTCCCGGAATGTGAGAAAATGTTCGCTCCCACGGAACGGTAGTGCAGACCTGCAGTCTCAGCAGTTTAGCGTGGGATCGCTCGTTAACTTGCATAGTGATTCAATAATTTTTGTTGGAGGATTGTTAGTGTTATTGAAAGTATTTTTATAATTGTGCGGAATTGTGTCTAGTTTATTATTCTGAACTTTTTAACCTTTGCAATAGAAAGTGGAGAAAGAAGTGGTGTACTTTTGAATTCTATAACGAAACAAGTTGGGTAGACAGACCTACGCTCATGTCAGAAGGGTTTTGTAGCCAACTTCTCAGAAATGCAGACACCAGCAACGAATAAAGTCAAGAAATATGCGAAAGAGATGTGTACGTTTAGAAGAAAATCCATTGTTTTTCTCTTTTCAATGGCCGCCATTTTGTTGCAAACCAACAAAAATCACTCAAATCATGAATTCCCAAAAATATTAATGTTATTGACCTTATTTGATCAAATCAAAACTGCAGTGACTGATTCGATGGACAGTCCATAAAATACCATTGATGTTGTAATTGGAGAAATTTCAAATAGCTATAACTTCCGCGTATATCATTCGATTTTCATCAAACTTACAAAATTAAAGGACCTTTTATAGGACTACTTAAATTTCATTCAATTTAAGGGTACCTATACGATTTTATTGGGGAAAATGTCAAATTCGAAGATCATACTATTAGTAACAAAGTTGACTGAATTTCGACTTCTAAGGTATTTGTTGTTGTTGTACTCATAAACACCCACCTCCATGATTTTTTTTTCAGATTTTTCGAATCACAGGTGTCCAATCGCAAAGGGGGTTTGACAAATTTTTCGTGTATTTCCCGTCCCTGTGCGCCCCTCGAAGCAAAAAGTGTCAAATTAAGACCTGGTTTGAAAAGTTCTCATCAAGACCTTTCACTCGAGACCCATATCGGCTACCTTTGATGAAATTTTATTTTTCGGGGGCCACTCCACTATATAAATACCTTATAAAATTTTTTTGTAGTTAAACTTTGAAGAGAGCACCACTTTACACCTACATACAAAATTTGATGTTTCTAGCTTAGGTAGTTTGCGAGAAAAAGTGCTGTGACCAACGGACGGACGGACAGACAGGACGCGATTTTGGTAGGGTTTTGTAAAATTATTTTACAAAACCTTGAAAGGGAAGTCTAAGGGCCATGAAGAGGATTTGTCTCTTAAGCCATGAAGAAAGAATAGCATGTAAGTGTTTCGGTAAAGTTCCTATTGAATCGAGGCGTAGTGTTCTAATGAATCTAAATACGCTATCTTCTCATGACCCTCAGAACAGTTATCTCTGTGGTTCAAGCCCGTGTTGCCTGTGAAGACCTTCGAAAACCTCTTCGAAATATTACGATACCATTTACAAGTACAAAGTGCGCACTGCGATCAATAATGCTACAACAGAAGTAGACGTTTATAACAAGGCTTTATGGCAATACGCGGAATCACCAAAAAGAATGTAGAGCATTTACAATCTAGCCTAAAAAACGAGTATGTATAGTAAACTGCTCGAAAAGAACATAATACTTGATCCAATTTTAATTTTAAATTAAAAAAAAAAAAAAAATATTTAAATTCACAATTAAAATTTGATCACGGCAACCTCTTTGCAACGCAATCCATCCACATGAATTGCGTTGTCCCGCAAGACGAACAAGAGATGACGGCATGAGAGGGCTCGCCAAGAAACCACCGTTGCGACACGAGAAATTTCTTCTTGTGACCGCCAGCCGGGTCCGACTGTATAATCGAGCAGTCGCTTAAGCAAACTGCTCGAAAACCAACATATTGCGGATCCAAATTTCAATTGCAAATTTAAAATAATACTCGTCAATTTTAATTTGCAATTGAAATTTGGATACGACAACCCTTTTTCCAACGGAGTTCTTCCACGATCGGACTTTCGCAATGAGAAGGAAAGTGGATGGAAGGCTCACCGACTGGTTTTTGGAGCGGTGCCGTATGGTGACAACAAGCAACAAACCGAGAGTCCAAACAAGAACGGGGGTCGTGTTGGATCGCTGCGCGTGTGATTGAGTGGATTTCCGCTGATTGTAGAATTGCGTGCGGCTAATGTTATACTTTCCTTGTCTTCGCGAATATGATCTGCAATACTGGACCACATTTGATTCTCAATGCAACGTATTTATTTAATTACCGAAATTGTGTCAGTGACATCGTTGAGTTAGCATAAACAGGGGTGGTGCGGGAGTTTTCCGCGCGCAGTTATTCTTGTCGGCTACGAAGTGCTTGAGTTAATAATAGTATTTGTCTTACCGTGATAAATAATTTGGAGTATCAATTTGAAAGATTGATACAGGAAAATATCTTTCTGAAAGGCCTTCTGGGTTCGAAGTGCAAAAATTCATCAAATAATAGAATCTATGTAACTAACTCGCGGATGTAGTACACAATTAGAGCGCTAATAATATATATTGAGTGCAGCACATTCTAATTGAGCCTGCTGTGTTATACTATAAAAAGATAATTCATATATTCAACTTGGTGGATTGAAAAATCAGCCCGTGTAGTATTTGATTAATACCCTAGTTACGATAAGGGCGATAACAGTACGAGCAGCGTCTGCTAAAGTTTTGTGAGTGATAAGACGAGTCCTGGGTTTGGTGTCAACTCGATGGCATTGCGCCATTATTTGTTGGGAAAATTATTAATAGTTTCTGATCACATTACTTGGACCTCTTAGTCCGTTACGCGTATTAAGAAAATTTGAATTACGTTAGTCAATAAATTTTCCCGCTTATGCCATTCGGTTGATAATGCGTAGAATTGGCTTAGAACATACATAAAGTATTGAACGAAAAATTGAATCGCAAATCATCTTATGCATTGAGTCGTGCTAAATAATCAACACATCGCCGACATCGGTAGCATGATTAGCGACCCGAGTGAATAATAAGCGCTCTCCGTAAAGCTTAGTGCGAAGGTCGTCCCGTAGTTTGTGCAAAATCATCGAAAATGTTTGCGCCGGGGTTAACACATTTTGAGAATAATACCTAGTTCGATTCAGATATAAATGGTTTTTTCGTTATCTCTGGAGAATTGAGATCAGGAAGGAAAATGTTGGGCATAAAATATTTATCCGAAGCCATTTGAAGGGCTTCAAACGATACAAGATGGTATTGATGGTAAACAAGCGAGGCGAACAGGAACTAGTGGGCCTTTGAGTGAATTATTTGATCATGGTTTCTCATTATTTGGAACTCATGGCTTACCACCGATAAAAATGTTTTTTTTTTGTGATATGGAATGTGTTCCTCAACATTTATTTACCGCATTTTGGAAAATACGATATTTGTGTCATAGACAGACAAATTGAGACCTCAAAGCGATTCCCTGGTTGATCCCTTTACGTAAGCTACAGTACGTCTGAGTCATTGAAACGCTATAAAACCACCAACGGAAGAAGAAGACTTGAAAGACGAGCTCTGAGCTAAAAACATGAATGTTAGATAAACTGTTATTTAGTAAATTAATTGATCTTAATTCGCCATTGCAGAGCAAATGATTCCTTTGATTTTTTTGTTAAATTTGCATTGCATTTAATCGCCGCCCTCTGTAAAATTTGCATTTGTTTTCACCGAGATAATTTTTTTATTGAATATTCCTTGTTGAACAAGACATTTCCAATTGCAAAAAGTATTTCATATAAATATAGGACAAACGTTTTGATTTGAATTGAATTGATCAGGCGGTAATTTTATTTAAATTTGATTTAAGACACTTGCCTTTTGTGATGTGTATTATAAATATATGTTTTGGGTCTTAATGCGTGACCAAGCTTAACATGTGCACACGTAAAGTTTTGTCGTATTGACCTTTATGAAGAATGCTGTTTAATTGCTCCATACTTTTGTTTTTTTTTTCTGAACATTTTAGTTTTTGTGGATTAATGTTAAATTTGGATTAGGGTTTAGACGAAAGTTATTTTCGGATTATACAATGTATAACTTAGTTTATTTTGGATTTCGAAATAGTAAAATAATGTTGAGTTCATGTTAACAGAAACTCGGTCTTTCCTTTTTTTTCAAAACCTGACCGGGTACAGGACCCGCAACGATGGCAGGCTCCTCCTCTAACATGGGGTAGCCATCGGGCGCGCTCTTCCTTCCTTTTAGTTAACAGGGGTTCTTACCGGGTAGAGTGGCCTTGCGCTCGCGTACCCTTTTATGATATAGAGTTATGTGATTCCATCGCATAATGCTATAACACAAATTGGCTACGTTTGTATTCCTCATTTGATGAAAAGAGTCATGTAAAGTACGTTTGTATGAGTTTTTCACTCAAATGGGAAATACATGGCCACGTCTACGTTTGGATCTTGATCCGGTTGGGAGGGTGCGAGGAGCCACCGCTGCCACCTGGATGCCCACTCTTATTTGCGGGCCATAAGTATCGTCGGTAATGACGGAGTCTCCACAAGTCCGTCCGTTTTTGCCCGCCCCAATTTGTTCGTCGAACAAGCATTTCAACCCTTAGTAGGTTATCTCGGCCTCGACACTAGTCGATCGGCATGTTGACCTGTTTAATTCGTGAATGCGAAATTTTTTTGTAGTGGGTCCCAGGGCGAAAGAACCCGGCCCACGACACCGCAACGCTAGCCTGCCAGCGCATTCACTCGTTCACAGACAAGGCCAATCTCAGCGGGTCTCAACATCCTCTTTTGCCGAGGCAGCAGACCATCGCTGCAGTCTTTTACGGACATTTTTATATGCCCTAATTCATTACACGACATTGCGAATTGTGCACAAATGAAACTTGAGCAGCTCCGTTGTAAAGTGTCAATAAACGCCGCGTTCCCTAGAATTGGGCACCTTAACATTTGCAACTAAGTGCAATTTTGCAAACAGTGGAGGGGTCGGATTTTGAACAGCGAGCAGACTGGTCGTCGCGACTTATAACCGAGCTGAAAGGAATTTTGTAACGGCCCGCGTGTGGATTGAGATTTAGACGTCGCAATAAAGTAACTAAAACGCTCGGTACTGAACGGGTGAAAAAATATTTGCGTGCAATAATTGCGTCCTCGTAAACCGGTGTTTTAAATTTTACATTAAATCATCTAATTTCTGCGGTGATATTAGCAATATTTGTCAGTGCGTACTTTGCGCCAAGGGCGATTCATAATGTGTGAATACTTTGAAAATTCCTTAAGAGTAGTGATTTGAAGTAGGAGGAATGTGCTTTTCGATGGGCGCAAATATGTTTGCAAGTAGCGCTAATCAGAGCTATAAAAAATTAAATCAGAATACGGCTTCGGAGAGATTCTCACAACGCTTCGAGTGTTAAGCGTTATTTGTTGCTTTTATCGACATGATGTAACAAGTGTGAATTGGTCGTTATATGTTGCCCAGAGGCTCATCGACCGCTATGTGGAATATTTTTTTTTGAGGGGTTGATGTCTGCGGTTGTAGTTATCTAAACTCCTTGCTGTGAATTATTTAAATTCGAAAATAAAAAGAGGATACAGTACCCCTATGATAATCAGTGTTGCTAGTGAAACTCAAACATTTATTTATATTTTTTAAGTATGATAATGGCAAGTTTGAATGAAATTCAATTGCGGGCATAACTCGCCGGATAACATCGCCACCACATCAAAAGGTTTTAGTCATTTTAATAAGTACCCATCGAAACTAGCTTTATGCCATGCGAGAACGCGTTTCTGCTACCGGTAGCCATTTTTCTAAAGGCAGCTCAACGTTCGAGAGGGACGACTCTATGTATGCACATTCGGAGATGCACGTGTAGCCCAAGTGTGAATCATCGTTCAGATTGTGCATCTCACACACCCCTATAAAACGAATGGAATTAATATTTTTGCTCAGTAGTTCGTCACATGTTCAGGGCAGCATGGAATTAGACATTGTCATATCCTATAACATCAAGCAGTGAAAAAAATAGTAAAAGTTAATCATAATAATATTTCCCGTAACATCCTGTACAATTTAGTTAAACGTTTTGAAGGCGAGTGCATTAGCGTAATTGCAATAGCATAAAATTCTACTCCTGTAACTTAGTTAAATGAATGTCAAAACCAAATTCCAACGAAGCCGTAGAAAATTACCTGTAGATGCTAATGGGCAAGGAACAAAAAAAAAACGAACTTAATACGAATTCTTTCCAACCACTGCCTACACCTCAAGCGCTTGCGAACCTGGGTAAGTGATATTTCATTTTTTCCCATTTTCAAACACATTTAACTTTATTCATATATAAGTTTTTATAATGCAAATTTTTTTGAATGATTAAAAATTTCAAATTCGGGGTGAATTGTGTTGTGACGCAGTGCCTACTGAAATGGGTTTCGTGCAAGTGTAGAAACTTGACTTTTTCTCAAATTCAATTTACGTTTCTATTATACTACTGTACATTATTGGGTAATCTATTTTCTATGAACATTTTTATAAGAATGGCAAACATGCCGTAAAATATCATCGTATTTTTTCTGTTGATTGGATTAGGTGGCACGTCGATTTTTTTATGCATTTGTTTCAAGTCTAGTTAGCCATTAAAAAAAGAAAAGGAAAATTGCTACAGGACAATTCATCGTTGGATTTATTTCTTTACTTGCGAATAAAACCGATTGTGGAATTTAAAGTATATTTTTGAACACAGGCCTTTCAATTCCTCATTTACTGATTAATTCCAAAAAAGAGAGAAAGTAAGTCCAAATCAGTGAAATATTTTTTTGTTCAATAAAAAAAGATGAATTGCTAAAATACGAAAACCTCGGTCTTTATTTCCATATTGAAATCCGGACCATGTATGGGACTCGCCACGTTGGCTGGCCCCTCCACTCATGAGCTAGCCATTGGTAGAGCTTACCTCTTATTCTGACGTTACAGGTGCTCTCATAGGGTAGAGCGGCCTTCCGCTTGCGTGCTTATTTATGGTCTAGTATTATGTGATTCCATCATATGCAACTCAAATGGCTTTTTACCGGTAGTGGAATGGATTGTACAATTGTACTTATGCACGGCTTGTTGCAAAAGTTTCTTGAAAGTTTTACGGGGTCCGCCCTTTTTAAGACATCTTATTTCCTCAGATCGGATACTGTACCAACGTTTCACCTGTCCGTTGACTTCGCTCTTATATGGAGGGGTTTTGTAGACCTTGATCTTGAGGTCGTCGACAATTTCCGGTACACAAAGGAAAAAGAGCAAGTCTATGAGGGGCTGTTTAATGTCTTTGATTGATTTGGAAGCAATTATTGCTTGACCAAGTTTTGAACACTTATCAACAGCCGTGAGAACTCGATGCTTCTCAGTGCTGAACAAATCAATATGAATAGTATGGCCTAGGGATGTTGGGATCGGTATAGAATTTAAAAGGGGTTTGTTCGGATGTCCATTATATTAAGACTCTTTACAAAGGCTACATTGTTTCACAAGATTCTTTATCTTTGGCGCCATTTTGGGGAGATAAAAGTTTTCGAGAAGCTGAGGTCGGTTTTCCTCGGCATTACGATGTGCTCGTTTGTGAGTTTGCAATATTTTTTCTTTCTGTTTGACTCCACCAGGAATATCCTCAACAAGTTTCTGAGTATATTGAATTCGATAACTCCTGAAATACATGGGGAACATTTGTTATATGGGGTAAATTTGTTATATGGGTAAATTTTTTATTTGGGTTTAGTTAGCGTTTAAATATATTTATGAAATCGGTATTTGAATATTGTGGTTTAATGAAAGTATGTCTGGAGTGATTCGGAAAAGGATTTTGTAAGTATCTTCATCGCCAACTTTTAAGATTATCTGGTTTTGAAATACATTAAGGGATAATCAACTGTGGGGATCAAGTTTTCAGAAACGCTGTCGTCACTATGTTCTGTGGGCGTTAGAGAATTTACCGTTGATTCTTTAGGAGGTCGTGATAGGGTGTCTGCCACTACGTTGGCTTTACCTGGCTTGTATTGCAGTTCGTGGTTGTATTCCTCCAAGGTGGACCTCCATCTTTTCATTTGCTGTTCATGTTTTTATTGCTCAGTGTGTACGTTAAAGGCTGCTGGTTGGTAAATATTTTGACCTTTCTAGACCGTAGAGGTAACCTCGCAATGAGTTGAGACCCCATATGATAGCAAGCATCTGGCAAGCAGCTGGTCCTCTAGTGGCAAGTGCAAATGATACTCCGGGCTTGACGAAGTTCGGAGCTAAGACACTGCGGTTGAGTTGTGTTTGTTTGGGACAAATTTAACTCTCGCATTTTTATATCGGGAGCATCCTCGATATGATGCCGGGTGACCAAAAACGCCGCCGTTAACACATTATAATTTCTCTTTTGGCTCCTTCTGAGCCAATTTGCACTCACCGGGAGCATGAACGTTGTTGCATTTGGCAGCCGAATGTCCAAATCTTTGACACCGATAACACTGATTCACTTCTCTTTTCTGGAGGCGTTCCCACCTCACCTTTCGGAAGTTCAAGTATCTTATTTGTTGAAGAGCACTTGGACTACTCTTATTTGAAATCTGCACCAAATAAAGTGGTAAATTTTTTTCTCCACCGTCGATCTTCTTGTTGGAATGTTTTAACTAAATAAATTCAATTTCTGGTGCTGCTTCCTTGAGCACCTGAAGAAGATCGACGGTATCTTCTCCGCAGTCCAAGCCCTTCCACACAAAGGTCTGGTTCTTCTCATTTTTCGGGGTATAGATGAAGTGTGGGACCTCCCCAGAATTTAGTGCATTTTTAGTTGATTTGAAATCAACCAGTGATTTCGTTCTGATTGCTAATTATTCGGCATTGATTCTTTTAATCTCGAAATTAGTTAATTTATTTTCGGCTGCCAATAGCCGAACTATATCCTTTCCGCTTTGACCGAACACATTAATTAACGGAACTTTCTCTGTATTTTTGGCAATTTTTTGAGAAGGACCAGCAGAACAGCGAGCTGGTTTCTTCTCCTTATTTTTGAAGTAAAGGATAAAATTATCATTGTTATCTAGATTAACATTACCTTCAATACTTTCGTCAACATCTACTTTTTGTTGGAGTCCGTCCAGCGCTGCATAGTAGTTTTTGCTGTCGTTAGCGCCTCCAGCACTTAGTATTTCTTCTGGGATGACTAGTTTCACAGCTCTCTTCGCCTCAGTTTCCGTATTTATTTGCCTTACCGGTTCTGCATCTTGAGTTTTCTTCCCTCTCTTGTACATATCTTCGAAGGATTTTAGTCGTAGTCTCAATTCCTGATTTTCAGCTAGAAGTCGACTCACTTCTCGTTTGTCTTCGACTAATTGAGTTTAACGCCCGCCATCTGCGGAGCCCCGGTTACTCGTGTGTCTTCTTTAATTGACGATTGCCGCCAATTTCGTATTGCTACTCTTCCCGGGGCCCCCAACGGAGGGAAGCCGTCGGGCTCCTCCATACAGCAGTCCCGAGTTAGTCTTTGGCTTATTTGCTTTTGTTGATTTATCGAAGTAAAATATCTCCGCGGGTCGATTCCTTCGACGATAAATGCTCTTTTCAATAAAAATCAAAATTTGCTTTTGACTGGCTTATAAAAAATTAATTTAATGATTTGAAACTGACTTTTGTGAAAAATTAATTAATTTTTAAAATTAATGGCAGGAGCGATTAAAAACACGTCTCCTCGCGACAAGTGCTAGACGAAGAATCAATAAAAACACGTCTACACGCAACGAGTGATGGCCCGATGAGAATTTGTGCCCCCCTCCCTTGCGATTGGAAATTGTTGCGAAGAAAAATCTGAAAAAATCATGAAAGTAGATCTTTATGAGTACAATGCGTACAAGGCCAATAAATACCCCAGAAGTTAGAACTCTGTCGAATTTGTTAATAATAGTACATTTTACGGATTTTACGTTTTCATCTATACAATCGAAAGGTGACCCTTAAATTTACCTAAATTTGTATCCGGATTTCTTAATGCAAAACGCATGTTTTCTGAGAGCTCCATAAAAATCGAGTCATAAACAGATAAGTTATGGACGATTGAAGTTTATGAATTCAAACAACAATTACACGTGACGTGTACTATTTAAATACACGTTCGCCAAGGACCCAAACATTACAGATATGTGAGAATTGTGGTGAACATTGTAAAATATTTTGTAGCATTGATATGTTATCATGACTACAGTGGCGTAATTCTACCATCTGGAGCCCGGGGCAAATTCTTTTGATGGGGCCCTATCAGTAAAATTCATCACGTTGTACTTAGTTTGATTTTAATAAACCAGTTAAGTAGTTATCCAACACTAATAACAATTTTATTTTCAAGAGCATGGGTTTATACATTTACATTCATTCACATTCACCAGTCTATTTACGTCCCAGTGCTGGGCATAGGCCTCCTCTCTTAGGCTAGAGGGAATGGGTTATAGTCCCCACGCTAGCCCAATGCCGATTGGAGACTTCACATTCATCTCCCTTTCGCTAGCTTTTCGGTGAAGGAACAACATCGTGAGGAAACCTGCATACATTTACAATGAAATAAAAATAACAATTTAATTTCAATAAGATATTTATTAAGAAAAATCTTTTCTTCGAGCTTTCTGTTTCGCAAAAGTGTCTATAACATCATTAAAGTTTAAAGATAGGGCATAGAATTTCCAATAGATAGAATAGCCAAGTTACATAACCTGGAACCATGACGAGGCAAGCAACCGCGCAGCAGCATATAAGTCGGCCAGTAAATGCCTTCGCGAATTGATCCAAAACAGCAAAGCTCGCTGCTGGCAAGATCTAGTGGACAATGTGAACAAGGATCCGTGGGGCCTTGGCTGCAAGTTAGTTATGTGGAAGCTTGGTGCCCTACGGAAATCTGTATACATGATGCGGAAAAGATGGATGAGATAGTGCGGGCACCCTTCCCCGCCTATCCCATCTGTGTTGACGCTGTCCATGGTGAAACAGCAGTCAAGCGTCCACTCTTCTCACAGCCGGAACTGGAAGAGGCAGTCCTGTCGTTGAAAGCAAGGAAGGTTCCAGGTCCAGATGGTGTTCCAGCTGAGGTGTTGCAGCTTGTCCATCACCATTGTTCTGATTTGCTGCTCAGCACATTCAACGCTTGCCTATGGGACAAGGTTTTCCCGGTACGATGGAAGGTTGCGAGGCTCGCGGTGCACAGCAAGGGACAGGGAATTTCCGGATCATCGAATTCATACCGCCCGTTATGCACGTTCGACACGGATGGAAAAGTACTAGAGAAACTTATCAAGGGAGGACTCACTGACAGGGTTCGTGCTCCTGGGAACCTATCTTCTCGGCAGTAAGGCTTTAGAGCAAGACGTTCTACCATTGGGATTGCAGAGGTGGTCAGCGCGGTCCAAAAGACAGAGGCATATAGTCGCACCAAGCGACGGATCGTCCTATTGGTGACACTCGACGTCAGGAGCGCCTTCAACTCCGCTAGATGGGTGGATGTTCTGGATACGCTGGAAAACCCTTTTCAAGTTCCAAAATATCTATTGCAGCTTTTGAGGAACTACCTAAAGGACCGAAGCCTGCTCTCCGACATGACACAGGGCCAACGAAGGATGGAAATTACATCGGATGTTGCCCAGGAATCTATCCTTGGTCCAGACTTGTGGAACGTGTCTTACGACGGGCTACTGAGACTCGAGATGCCAGATGAGTCGCGCTTGGTCGGCTATGCGGATGATGTGACGGTTCTGGTCGCTGGACGCACCATTGAACAGGTGCAACTTAGACTAGGTATGCGAGTGAGGGACTGGATGACTGCTCGCGGGCTCAGTCTAGCACTGGAGAAAATCGAAGTGGTCATCTTGACAAAAAAGAGTAGGGACTCTCTTTTTTGTCAAGATGATGATCAGTATTGGAGACATACAAATCGAATCAAAGCCATCGGTGAAGTACCTGGGGCTACTGATCGACTCGAAGATGAGTTTCTCTGAGCAAATCAGGTCAACGGCTGAGAAGGCTGGTTCGGGAGTATCGGCTCTGAGTCGACTTATGGCCAACGTAGGGGGACCCAGCCCATCAAGAAGACGCCTCTTGATGAATGCTGTAGGCTCAGTGCTACTGTACGGCGCAGAGGCATGGGGCGACGCTCTCAGTAAGGAAATATACCGAAAACATTTGGCACAGGTTCAGAGAAGAGGAGCAGTGGGGATTGCATCTTCATATCCGACAGTCTCTGATTCGGAGGTGAGAGTTATTGCAGGCGTGATACCTGTCGCCCTCCTTGCTAGAGAGCGCCGCGCTATTTACCTGCGCCGAAAGGAGGATGTGAGGAAGATGGTTGTCCGCGAGGAGAAACAGCGCTCGCTTAAATATTGGCAGCAGTCTTGGGTGGCTCAATCGAAGGCATGGTGAGACTGACTTCTATCTGACGCAGCTTTTGAGTGGGCGTGGATGTTTTCAGTCTTACGTGCACAAGATTGGTAAGTCTCGGTCCCCCGATTGTCGGTATTGCCCAGGAGAGGAGGACACATTTTTTGCGTGCTCAAAGTGGGTCAGGCTGGGAAGGAACCTCTACAGGGAGACGGGAGAGCTCAACCCGCATAATACATATAGTTGCGGTGATGCTCGAATCAGTTGACAAATGGAACCACGCGGCACATTATGCTTGGGTAGTCCTAAAATATAAAAGGAACTCACAGCAGCCGGGGGCGTTGGGGCTGGGGATCGCTTTTCTGGCACTTCCTCTTCCCCTCTCCCCTCCCGCTAGAAGAGGGATCCCCCAACTTAAATGCGCCTCACGGCGTAACAAAATGAGATCCAGCCCGAAGCAATGTGTCAAACGGTTCCAGGCTGGGTTCTCAGGTTGACAGGGGAGGTGTTTGGTAGGTAGTCCAGTCGCCTTCTTGCGAGCATGGTAGTCCCACACTCTGTGCGTAAATGGCATTCTTAAATAGGTTTTTATTAATTTTAATTTTAAAATTGATCGTTCACCACTAGCTGCAGACACAGGAATTGAAACAAATAACATTAATGCAGTGCATACTTCAGGAAAGCTGCAGGGCATAAAATTATTCTTTATGATTAATAAATCAGCAAGGTCTCTAATACACGAAGAGTTTTCTATTTCGTCTCTGAAAGTGGACCGAAAACTGAGAATTTACCTGCCAAATGATTCAGATATCTCTTTTTTATGCATATCAACAAATTCTAGAGCTTTTTTTTAACAGGCTGCAAAATACTGAAATTTGAAACAATTTCATTCATCAGAAAAACGCGATTTCAGTTGATTAATAATAATGTCCAATACTCGATAAAATATGTTAACTCTGAACTAACTTTCCGGATCTTGGAGACGCTCATCTTCGCAAAGCTAGTGGCGTTTTACCTTCCTCTGACGAGTTTTAGAAAATTCAGGGGTGATAGACCATTTTTCTGCTACACTATTTGCATCCATTTTTAAATTTACAAATTCATGTCGATACCTTTTCAATCTTCTAGACATATTTCAAACGTTTTAAGGCATTTGAAAGATCGGTGGCTTTAGGCTGAGGTTCCTTAGAGGCTGCATCGGTAGTTTGTAGAATTATGCAATGGAAAACCAATAACTTAATAAAATTTTAGTTTTCGATCTTCGTCTTGAGTGAAACAGCTTCATTTCTTTCATCTGATTTGCAATTTAACAGAACTGTTTTGGTTAGCGCTTTTTGGACTTCAACAAACCGAACTTTTAAAGCAAAAACAGTATCATAATGTCCTGTCAATCTAGTAGGGTTTAATGTTTTTAATGTTATTGAAGTTGAAGACTCACTTTCTTTATTAGATATAAAACTTGATAAAATATTCCATTTTTTGTTACTATGCCCAAAAAAAATTATAAATTTGTTGAAGTGTATCAAAAAAATATTGCATATCAATAACCTATCTCACTGTATCATTGAGTACTAGATTTAAGTTATGAGTAGCACAGTGAACATATACGGCATTTGGCTATCTTTCATTAGTATTTGAACTCCCACATAAGTCCCTTTCATTGTGTTAGCACCATCATATCCTTGTCCTCGGCACTTATTTAGAGGAATATTTTTGTCATTTATGGATTTAATAATTTGGTTGGACATTGCTTAGGCAGTTTGATCCTTAACTTCATGAAATCCTAAAAATGTCTCTTAAATGACAGGTGCCTTTGGGATCCCATTACCATCTTTTTCGATCATACAGTAACGGTAAAGTTCACACATTTGATCCATTTTTGAAATATCTCGAGTTGTATCGAATATGATAGAGTAGAATGGTGTGGCATTTATTTCATTTATGAGTGCATTTTCTACTTTTAGAACCAGGACAGAAATTAGCTCATTTTGTATTTTTGGACTTAAGTATTTTATCTGGCCCTTTGGTTTACTTAACAATTCTTGTAAAATCGGGTCGTATTTTTTTAATAACTCAACGATACTTAAAAAGTTTCCTTTGGAGCTTAGATCACTGCTATCTGCGTTTTTTCTGTGGCCATGAAAGGCTAAATTACACGTTGAAAGTGTCAGAGTAACATCATGGAGTCTAGAAAGTACTTGCCGCCAAAAGGATTTTTCTTTTTTGATCATGGACTCTTGCTCCATGTAGCCGCCACTGTTGATACGTAGGACAAGAATCCAGATAAATTTTCGATGTCTGGTGTCTTTCTATGGCATCTACAATATGTTTCCAGCCGTCATAGCCCTCAATCCAAACATTTTGTATTTTTTTAGATGCCCGATTTGCGAATCACCAACACGGTTCACAATACGCCTTCTGAAGTATTAAAGAATAGGATAGCCATGTACGTTCAAGTTTCACGCCAGACCTGGAAACAATGTAGGATTGTTTTTCTAGAAAAGATCTATTGTCACTATCTTTTAAGAAAGGTCCCTTAAGTTTACAATGTCCGTTTTCAATCAAGAACCTTTTCACGTAATCAGTTTGCTCTTTAAAATTACCCTTATCAGTAACATATGGCGAAAATACAATATTGTTCACGCTAAAATACAATTCTCTTTGATTTTTGCTAGTACTTTATTGTGGTTGTTCTGGATCTGGATAGACACTGGGTACTGCATCTGGTTTTAGTGAGGTCCAGTTTATCAGTTTTGGAGCACTGTTCATTCGAGTTTTCATTATTAAAGTCATCATACTCAAGTACTGACTTATTTTTATTTAGCTTTTTATTTTTTTCCCTCTTTCTCTTTCGTTTTTCGCTCCCATTTAAATATTTTCTGGAACTAGATATTTTGATATCTAACTTTCACAATCAACTTTACTTTGGCACAATTTGCAGATTCAATAAAACAATAAATATGAAAAATCAAAGATACAAATGACCAATTGTCAAAACAATTACACAAAGAATACGCAATCAGTAGAGCCCTCATAAAAAAAAGTGGGACTCCCCTAACATAGTGTCGCTAGCTCGCCCCAGCGGCTGCGGCACGAAAAAAATCGTCAATGCACACCCGCGGTGCCAACGTACCGCGACAAAAAATGTAGAAACCAATGGATGCGCTCTAAAATTGATCATCACCTTTTTGTTTAGGATGTATTGAAATGCTTAACGATTAACTTGAAATTGTATGATAGTCTTTAGTTGTCTCACTTTAATGAATTTCAAGCAGAACTTTACAAAAAAAATAAGTAAAATAAAATGCTCAGGTACAATGTTAAAAAATTATTTCTGAACTCGCGGCCTCTTGGATCGGGGGCCCCTGGCATTTGGCCAGCCCTGCCACCCTATAGTTACGCCACTGGATAG
Source organism: Odontomyia ornata (assembly GCA_963969285.1). Classification (NCBI taxonomy): domain Eukaryota; kingdom Metazoa; phylum Arthropoda; class Insecta; order Diptera; family Stratiomyidae; genus Odontomyia; species Odontomyia ornata. Next base: position 261,187,519 of record OZ017741.1, read on the forward strand.
CTACCCAAACATTGACGTCAGCACACTCAAAATAAAAAGGTGGCAAATCAAAATAGATATCACCATATAGACGTTGTTTGATATTCTATTTATTTTACAACGCCGTTCTGGCAGGAGCGCTCTCCTGATACTTTTACTTGTTTATACATCAATTTTTTTTTTAATTGAAAACCATCACCGTCGAATTATTCGAGCATTTATCGAATACCTGAAATTCATTTCCTGAAGAAAAATCAAAAGTGGAAATGCGTTCAAGGGAAGTCCCGGTCTGAGAACATTCCCTCTAGTCTCGCTGCAAAAGCAACGAGATGGAGGAGCCCGATGGCTTCAGCCATCAACCAGAAGGTTCGTGCCCATCGCCAACGATGACGGGCGAAAAAAAACTAAAAAGAAGATACGACGATAAACAAGAAAAACCGACAATCCTATCGGTAATCGAAATCGAGCAGCTGATCAAAGATAAAGAGAAAAATGACAAAATTGAAAAAGAAAATGAAGAGAGTCAAATCATTAGAAGCACTTGTTGAAACATTAACATTCAACAAAGCTCAAGAAACCAAGAAAGTCCAACAAACAAATTCAAAAACCGAAGATAAGAAAACTAAAAAGCCAAAGAAGAAGCTGATCAAGAGGATGTCCTCAGCGCAGGCGGCGCAAACGACAGCAGAAATTACTATGCAGCGCTAGCTGGACTTGAAGATACGATGAGCATTGAGTTAGATAATGAGGTCATAGAATACCTTAAGATTAAAAATCGGGAGAAAAAACCAAAAGTTTTGTCTGCTGGTCCGTCCGTTAAGATTAATGAAAAAAAAGAAAAAGTCTCACCGATCAATGTGTTTGAGCAAACAGGCAAAGATATGGTTCGGCTTTTGGCAGCCGAAAATAAGCTAAAAGATTTTGAGATAAAAAGAGTCAATGCCGATAAATTGACCATTAGGACTAAGTCGTTGGTTGATTTCCAGGCAACAAAAAGTGCATTAAATTCTGGAGATGTTCCGCATTTTACGTACACCCCGAAAAGCGAAAGAAACCAAACCATTTTATTGAAGGGTCTGGACTGTGGTGAGGACACAGTCGATCTCCTTCAGGTGCTCCAAGAAGTTGCACCAGAAATACAATTTATTTCAGTTAAAAACTTTGCAATAAGGAGATCGATTGTGGAGTGCAAAAACTTGCCTCACTACTTAGTCCAGATTTCCAGCAAAAGTAGTTCAAGTGCCCTGCAAAAAATACGGTACTTGAACTTCCGCGTGGTGAGGTGGGAACGCCTCCAGAAAAGTGAGGTCAACCAGTGCTACAGGTGTCAAAGATTCGGGCATTCGGCTGCCAATTGCGCCATGAAATATAGGAGTGTTAAATGCAAAGACATTCATGCTCCTGGTGAGTGCAAATTGGCTCAGGCGGAGCCAAAAGAAAAACTATATTGTGTGAACTGCGGTGCCTTTGGTCATCCAGCATCATATCGAGGATGCCCCCGGTATCAAGATGCAAAGGTTAAAGTCACTCCAAAACAAAATCAAGCACACCGCAGTGTGATACCTACCAACTTCGTCAAGCCCGGGGTGTCATTTGCACTTGCTGCGAGTGGACCAGCAGACAATGTAAATAAAATAAATAATGTAAGTGGCAATGATGAGCTGCTCCTTAAAATTTTTCAGCAATTAAATTCCTTATCGGAGAGAATCGATAAACAAGATTCAAAAATTAACATTGTTTTTCAGCGTTTAGGGCTTTCAAATGCCTCAAAATAAGTTGTCATCCAGCCACATTCCCACGGATAGGATTCGCCTCATCTCGATCAACGTCAACTCCATTGTTACTTTACATCGGCGTGATTATCTCCTTGAATTCATTGCCAGACAAAAGCCTGACATCGTGCTTCTCACCGAAACCCACTTCAGTTCATGGCACTCCATGAGATTCAAGGATTTTGAGTTCGTAAGAAACGATAGGGTAACAGGTGATGGGGGAGGTGGCACCGGGATATTGGTTCGAAGACCCTATCGTTTCCAAAATATTGAAAAAGTCGATTTCAAAAGCTTTGAATCTCTTGAAGTGTCCGTTATCAAAATCTCACTGCCAGGTGGGGATAACCTCTTCGTTATCTCTGCCTATGCAACTGGTGGAACTGTTCTCAAGCTCAAGGAGGAGCTCAATTCCTTGTTCGAAATACTCGAATTGAACAGGCTGCATAACTATTATATTCTTGCTGGTGACCTGAACGCCAAGCATACATCATGGCTGAACGCCACCAATAATCCAAGAGGTGTATTCCTCTAATCGTGGATAACAGAGAACCAAATTGAATACAGGTGCAATCTATATGGGTCGGAGTTCCCAACATACCCTAGGACAAATTCATATTTGGACCTCTGCATTGCTGACGCAAGACTTGAATTCAGCTCAAGTCCTCAACGAAGACTGCAGGTGCTTCCTTACGATAGCGACCATAACGCAATCGTAATGGAAATCAATCATCACAGGGATGATTTCTTCCTCATTCCAGTTCAACATGAAAATCATCGGTTGAACTTCAAAAAACAGACTGGGGAAAGTTTCAAAAGAAGTTTAATCGCGAGTACCAGAAGCAATGTCCCCCTTCTGATGGTGGCAACTCTTGCTCAATGGTTCCTAATGACAGGAATCGCACTAACGATGAAATAGATGTCTATTTGTCGAAGTTAGAGAAGCCGACGTTGGAAACGATTGAGAAAGTAGTTCCCAAGATTAAACATCGAAACAATATGGAAGGATATGAGACACCAACCATCGCAAGGTTGAAATGATTGAAAAGCCTTCTTCTCACACGCGTCAAAAATATTTATTGACGATTTTTGGACTACAACCATCCCTCGTTGGCTTTGTTGAAATTACACCTGAAGAATGTCCGGAACTTAATCCGGTCATACTTCAGGAGTGAGGTCAGCAACCAATGGGCGGAGAATTGTCGGCCTTTCTTGGTTTCTTTATCTTTGTTGAACGTTAACGTTCCAACAAGTGCTTCTAACGATTTAACTCGAAGCTTGAGCTCTTCATTTTCTTTTTCAATTTTGTCAGCTTTTTCTTTGTCTTTGATCAGCTGCTCGATTTCGATTACCGATAGGATTGTCGGTTTTTCTTCTTTATCGTCGTACCTTCTTTTTTATTTTTTTTTTTCGCCCGTCATCGGGCTCCTCCATCTCGTTGCTTTTGCAGCGAGACTCGAGGGAATGTTCTCAGACAGGGACTTCCCTTGAACGTATTTCCACTTTTGATATTTCTTCAGGAAATGAATTTCAGGTATTCGATAAATGTTCGAATAATTCGACGGTGATGGTTTTCCCAATAAAATCAAAATTTGCTTTTGACTGGCTCGTAAAAAAATGTTGCAATTATTTGAAACTGACTTTTGTGAAAAATTAATTAATTTTTAAAATTAATGACAGGAGTGATTAAAAGCACGTCTACATGCAACGAGTGCTAGACGTAGAATTCTCATAACCCTCCGCCATTTGGTATGTCTGCGAGCAAAAAATAAACTTCAAATTACCTTGAAAAATATTAAACAATTTTTATCTGAACTATAGCTTAACTAATTCACTCGTATTAATTTTAAAACTGGTGAAGGTATAATTATCATTCTCACCTTAAATGAAAACAAAAGATTCAGCTAGATTTTTTGAAGTTCTCTTTTCTGTTAATTGATTTTTTTGCTTCCTTTTCATACTTCATACAAAACATCTCTCATTAGTTGCATTCATCCATTATAATCCGAATAATCAACGGTCTGTGATTAAACAGTATTATGTTCTTCGAAACTTTTCACCAACTATTACAATTTCTCAACATCAATTACTTCCTCACCAGTTTGAAGATGTATTTATCTGGAAGAAAATTGCTAAGCATTCAGCATAATTAGACTGTTTTCTTTTACATTCTATCATAAGTTAATTGAATTTGATGATTCTAATTACTTCAGCAATTTCTATTCATTCAAATCCGTAACACTCTTGGCTCCTTACTCTTTTCCTGCTAACGACTTGCCCAGCTGTTGCTCATCTAATTGTAAAATCTACTCGAGTTCAGTCTCCGCAATTTTCATCAAAGCATTTATCATTGAGTCCTTGTGCTCCTTTTGCTTGTTAGCCAGTCGTCGGCAAGCACTAAATTCCATTTCACGAACAAGTGCGAGTTTGGACGTGCGAGAGTATGAGCTTAATTCTCCTGCGCGTTTAAACTTCAAGGGGGCAATTACAATCCACTTAAATCGTTTGATCTTGTATGCAAAATGATTTCACAAAAAGATACTCGAGACGCTGAAAAATCAATATATCACGCACAGATTGCTTCTCTTGATTTAATTTCTGGCGTGAGTTTTTTACAAAGTGTTTACGAGCGGAAAGTCTTCTCGGGTGGCTATGAATGAAAATTGAGATACGAGTTGAATTTGGGAGAGGTTATGGGGGAAATCTACGAGATAACGAAAAATACAGTGGGTAATTTACAAAGGAGCTTTTCCAAGCATATATCAATGTATTTACATTTATAATGAATAATGTTCGTTTGATAAATCCTCTCTAATGGCTTATTTACAAAGCTTCAAAGAACTTTTAATTAAAATGTTGCATTGTTCAATGCTTTCTATCTACTGTCGGGCTGCAAGCATATACTCCCTACCAATGTTCAATTCAAAATTCATTTACTCTATTCAATTCTTAGAAATGATGATGCATTTTTGATTGATTGATTGATTCATGACATAAACAATTTGTTATTACTCGCTAAGATGAAACGATTTTCATTTGGTAAATTTTTACATATGCAGAAATATTTACGTATTTATGTCGTTTTAAGTGCCTGTACGCCGACGATCTTCCAGATTTACCCACAGCACGTTTGGCTAAGGCTTTGAGCGGTCCCAGTATCATTAGTGGATAGCGAAAACTTTTTTCCACTAATGTTTGCTTAGAATAGGCCTACAATTGAAAGTTATACAGAACATTGGTTTAAACATTTTATTTTATTTAACTGGTATATTAAATTGATAAATCAGCAATTTATCATTTAGATGTGCATGCATGCAGTGGTGGTGGTGCAATCGGTTTTACTGAATGTGTTTTTTTAGCGTTGAGCAGGTGAGGCGTGATGTGTGTTTAATGGTGGCTCGTGTAGTTTTATGCGTAGTAACTGTTTGGAGGTTATGATAAATAGGTAACACATGTTCTTGTGTTATATACAGTAGTATTTAGTTTGCTATTTATTCTTTTTAATTAGTTTTATAAGTTTAATCAAAGTGTCTACGTGCATGCAAACTACACTATTTAATTAATAAAGTTATCTATTTCTAATTGAGAAAATCGATTTACTTCTGAAATTTATTGTTTATTTCATAGAAATAAAGTTTATACTTTGATTTTGGAGCAATTATAATCTTTGCTAGCATCGGGATTATTTTATTCATCATGTATAGCATCAGGCATGTTTTTATAATGAAAAAAAAATAAAAAAAAAACAAATTGATAATAATATGAAAAAACAAATCAATATCCTTATTGGAAAGTAGCATTTGACTTTAAATTTCAAGGAAAAGAAAACTTCAAGATACAAGAAGGGAAAAGGAGCGTTCAAGATAAAATATTTTTCAATATTCCATCTGGTGTTCGGAAAAGTAAAACAAGATCACAAACTTCTAATTTTAAAGTCTGAACAGCTCCTTTTTTAACTTAGGTCACTTAAAGTGGATTTTGCTAAAAATACTATGAATAGAACAGTTAAAAATGAAGAAACATCAATGAAAGGTGCCGATGGTACCTGGCGCATCTTCTTCCCTCAGTGATTGTATAGATCAGGACTTGATCAATTTTAAATTAGCTAAGGGAAAATTAATTATAAAAAAAATATTCATTTAAAAAACCCAGTAAACTTAAGTAATTTAAATTTAAGTAATGTGAATTGAATTTCACCATTAGCTAACCATCACCCTTAGCAAACTACAATAGCTCTATGCTAATCAAACCATCGTGGTTAACTCTAATTTTTATAAATAATACATCTGCAATAAATTTACAGTCTTTTCTTAGAACATTCCCAAAAACGAAATATCGGGTCAATTTATTTTCAAAATCTAACGCATATGATGCACTTATGATGCTTATGAAAGAGAAAAAAAAACTTGGAGGTTATTATTTTACCCCTCCTGAAAGGCGTAGGCCCACTTTAATAACACTGGTTAACAAATTTTAAGGTTTTGAAGAATACCTCTAAACATACATTTTGATGTAAGTTTTAAGGTCGAGTTAACTCGCGTTTTTTGTGGAATCAAATAAAAATCTTTTGACTTAAGATAACATTATATTCATAAATCACATATTATAAAATTTAAAAATGAGTTAATATATTGCTATTCCGTTTATAAATAATATTTACAGCCTCTCTCATCAACGTCCAGCAGTAGTCTGCTAACAAAGCAGGACTCCATTTGCCGTGGTATCGCTGTTCCATGCCTGAAATATCCTGGTGAAAACGTTTACCATGTTCGTCGCTAACATCTCCCATATTTTCAAGACAAAAATCCAAATGTGAGTCGAGAATATGTATTTTGAGGGACATTTTGCAACCGAGAGCGTACAATGCTTGGATTATTTTCTTAACCAGGTTTTCATAGTCTTCAGATTTTTTTTATCCAAGAAATTTTGAAAAACTTTTATCATTGATGTCCAGGCCTGTTTTTCCTTGCTATTCAATGTACTTTCAAAAGTCTTGTCATTCATTAATTCTTTTATTTGAGGTCCTATGAAAATTCCTTCTTTTAACTTGGCATCTGTCATTTTTGTAAACTTTTTTTTAAATATCGAAAAGCTTGACCTTCGCGATTCAGTGCTTTTACGAAGTTTTTCATCAATCCTAATTTTATATGCAGAGGTGGTATAATAATATTTTCTTTTTGCACTAAAGGTGGATAAAAAACATTTTCAGTTCCTGGTGTTAAAGCTTTTCGTAACGGCCACACTTTTTTATGGAATGGTTTTCCCTGTCGCGACTATCCCAAAGACACAAGAAACAGCAATACTTTGTGTAACCCTGTTGCATGCCTAAAATGATTGCAATCACTTTAAAGTCTGCACATATTTTCCAAGAATATCTTTCATATTTTATGATTTGTAATATCCAAGAACCAAGAAGTTCAGCTTGTGATTTTGATAAACTTAGGTCTCCTACTAGATCATTTAATTCTGGTTGAGTAATTAGATGGGGTTGCAGTACCTGGCTGTGAAGACTAAAATCAGGATCCGTAAGATCGTCTTCTTCAGTGCTAAGCTGGTCAATTTCTTTAGAAGCATCCATTGGTGGTGCCGGAACGGGGTGCTTTTCATCATGCGGGCGAGGTCTTTGAGCAGATGGCGTTTCAATATAACTATGTTTTCTCTTTTTGCGCGTATTAAGCCCTTCTGTCTTATTTATGCAAAAATAACAATCTTCAATGTAATCCTTTTGTTCTTTCCACAGCATCGGTGTTGCGAAAGGCAAACATGATCGGCAGCCGGATAGCCAATCTCGCAAGTATTTACCACAACTCGAGCATATTACATGCGGAACCCATGGCTTGTCTTGTTTTTCACTGGTATTCCGAAATAAAGTTCGTAAGCACGACAGATTCTGGGACTGAAGTTTTCGCTCGTATTTTTTGTAGTGAATTTACCACACACGTAACAAAAATTGTTAGGATTGCTTTCACAGGAACGAGGCATATCAAAAATATAAATTCAGAAAGTTTTAGTTCAAACTTCACAATAAAAACTAAAAACAAAATTTGTTTGATACACTTAAGACGTTGCTGTATGTTACAGTGCTATTACCACGTCATATACTAATTGTATTTTCACGGTGTTTGATAGCGAATGCCAGCGCAATCTTAACGTTCTTTATGATGTATTAAATCTAGTAAAGTAAACCTGTGCTATAATAGCTAACAATTCGAAACTTGCGTGAGTGCGGCGAACGCAATACAAGATTAAATTTGCATAGCTCGATAACTCGAGCTAAGACACTTGTAATATTATAATTGATGATTAGTATTTACCAAGTACTGCCTATTTTTGTATTTCATCATTCATGGCAAAACCATTGTTAACCAGTGTAATTAAAAGCTTGAGTGCACATTACTCAATAGAAGGAATCAGGAAAGTGTACTGAACGGGTATAAGTAAATGTCCGTAAAGGGCTGCAGTAATGGTCTGCTGCCTCAGCGGAAGAGGATGTTAAGATCCGCCGAGATTGGCCTTGTCTGGGGACGCGTGAATGCGCTGGCAGGCTAGCGTTGCAATGTCGTGGGGCGGATTCTTTCCCCCAGCACAAGGACCCACTATAAAAGAATTTCGCATTCACGAATTCCTGGGTCACAAACGAATCGACCGAAGTCGAAAAAAAAGAGGTAACCAATTAAGGGTTGGAACTTGAAGACAAAAAAGGACAAACTGGACCTGGGGAAGACAGATGGACTAAAGGGAACTTCGTCGTTACCCGACGATTCTTTTGACCCATAAATAAGAGTGGGGCATCCGGATGGAGGTGGTGATCCCTCGCACCCTCCCAACCGGATCAAGATCCAAACGTAGACGTGGCCATGTGTTTCCCATTTGAGAGAAAAACTCATACAAAAGCACTTCGTATGACTCTTTCCCTCAAATGAGAAGCACAGCTAATAATTGTCTCTGAGCTCGAAACTCCACCCCATACTCTCACCGTTATTAGATAAAATAGTTTAAAACGTAATGAAAAATTAAAATTATTTAGGGATTAAAACCTTTTCGAATATGTACAATTGCCTCACAAAAAATTTAAAACTCGCAGCGAATACGTTTGGACTTAATTTCATTTTAAATTTACAATAATAATTAACTACTGACTTAAATTGTAACTAAAGTACACCTAATAGTGAATAAAATGTGTAGAACGCCTGCATTTATTGAATAATTAATTCATGCACAGTAAAACGTCCACGCACGACAGCCATTCTCCACCGCGGTGCATTCACCTAACGCCGATACCCAATCGTCATGAAGCAAACAATCCTTTGGTTCTGGTGTTGGGTAGCGTTCAACATACTCAATCTTCGAATGATATTTTCTTTTCTTTAAAATGGTCTCCTAATCGAGTTCTTAGATATTCACCGAGTACGAAAAAACCAAAATCGACCTTGTTATGGTCAATATTTTCTTTCTGGATTGTGTTGACTAAGGTGTTCAGTTCATCAGTACCAACATTTGCTCCTATTAAGTAAGGAGTTTCTGGGACGGCATCTCTTAAGCTACAATTGTATGAAGTTGCTGCTTTCTATTGCTCGAATTCCATTTATGGAAAGCTTAATATGGCTGTCTTGTCGCTCGAGTTAACATTTTTTGTTGTTTTTTTAACAGAAAAAAAAAAAAAATTATATGTAACTCGCCCCTAAATACCTGGCAATCATCGCCACTGCTGTCCAAGCCTTTGGTTTGAGATCGACAGTTGCAATCCGTGGACGAGAGTTCGACAGTAGCAGAGAGCTGTTGCTTTGGTAACCTATGCAATTTACAATATCTCAACTGATTCATGCGGCGCATCCACGTCACGGTAATGGATAATTGGACGATAATCCTCTTCTACCACCACTCCCACTGATGGTTTTCTTTAGTTTCTGGCGTTGATCGAGTTCACTAGTGAAATTTTCTCCTTCTTTGTAACAAAATCGGAATTGACATTTTCACTTGTTGAGTTTGAACGCGCAATCCTTCCTCTTCCCCACTCAAAGGAAGCCGCCACGTCCACACTACCACCGACTTATTCGATTATCTTTTTGCGGCCACTCCAATTGACTTCCTCCGGATCCGTCAAATTGACTTCGACGTCAATCCATCCGCTCAATTCCATTCCATTCGCCAATCTAGTACATTAGTAAAGTGTACCAGATCAACGTTCCTACACTGTAAATTTTACGTGGCAGATTTGAATTGTTATAAAAGAAACTAAATCTGACCAAAGTAAATAAAAATGAAGGGAATCGGTAATAGGAATAAAAGTTAAATCTCGTACGATTATAATTAAAAGGAAACATTTAAACTTAATACAATGGAAAATTGATATAAAATTACATTTAATAATAATAATAAGGAAGAAAAATTATTTTACCAATTATGATTATGAATAGAAATAATTCCATTTTTTAGGGTTTTGTAAAATAATTTTACAAAACCCTTCTAAAATCGCGTCCTGTCTGTCCGTCTGTCTGTCCGTCCGTCCGTCCGTGTGTCACAGCAGTTTTTCTCGGAAACTACTTAAGCTAGAAACATCAAATTTTGTATGTAGGTGTAAAGTGGTGTTCTCTTCAAAGTTCAACTACAAAAAAATTTTATAAGGTATTTAAAAGGGGTCTCCCCATGTCGGGGAGTGACCCCCCGAAAAAAAAATTTCATTGAAGGTAGGCGATATGGGTATCAAATGAAAGGTCTTGATGAGAACTTTTCAAAACGGGTCTTAGTTTGGCAAAATTTGCTTCGAGGGGCGCACAGGGAGGGGAAATACACGAAAAATTTGTGTCCCCCCCCCCCTCGCGATTGGACACCTGTGATCCGAAAAATCTGAAAAAAATCAAGAATGTAGGCCTTGATGAGTACAACAACAACAAATACGTGAGAAGTCGCAATTCACTCAACTTTGTTAGGAATAGTATGATTTATCGATTTTATGTTTTCTTGAATAAAATCTTAACGGTACCCTTAAATTCAATGAAATTCAATACACAGATGACTATTCATAAGATTGATTTACCCTGAAAGTTTCGTAAAGATTGAATATTTAGCGAAGTTATAGCGGTTTGAATTTTCCTGTATTACTATGGAACAATATGCGCTGCATGTATTACTATGGCAACATATGGCTATGTAACAACATGCGCTTTTTACCGACTCAGACACTACAGTTTTGCTAGGATTTGCATGGAAATTTCAGGAATGATAGGTGTCATGAATATCTTTGAAAATCGGTTCAGCTAGTGGTATCAGTATTCGTAAAACAAAATAGTGGCTGTTTTAAATGCGAAGATTGAATAACTTTGAGTTATTTTTTCCCAACTTCAACGTTCAAGGTGCATGCTTTGAACACTTGATTCAATTTAATGAATGACTGAAGATGAGTAGCTACAATTAATACTCATAAGTGAAACAAGTCAAGGAGGCGGGAGAGAGCTCCTAGCAAAAGGGCTTTGTAACAACTCTAGGATTCGAAAAAAATGGCCATTAATCGATGATAACAGTACAGGAGAGTGGCCCCTGAAAAAAAAATTCATCAAACGTAGCCGATATGAGTATGAAATGAAAGTTTTCATGGGAGCTTTTCAAAACAGTTCTTAAACTGTCCGTTTTTGCTTCAGTGGGGAAATATATGAAAAATGTGGTTTCCTCCCTCACGAATGGACATCTGAAATAATTATCAAGGAAGATATTTCTGAGTATAACAATAACAAAAACCTCAGAAGTCGAAATTCGTTCAACTTTCTTAATAATAGTATGATCTTCGAATTTCATATTTTCTCCAATAAAATCGTCATTGACATGCTTCTCGACTTTATTCAATCTGGTGACTGCATTTTGAAAATTGAATACAAAACCCTTCTGACATGAGCGTAGGTCTGTTTACCCAACTTGTTTTAAATTCAAATCTGCCACATCAAATTTCGAGCAGGGGATAGGAAGGGTTTCGAGCAGTTTGCTTGTGTGACTTCTCGGTTAATACAAATGATATAATTATGCAAGCTCCTTATATTGAAGATTTTGAAGTCTCAAATCTTTCTCCTGCCTAGTCTCGTCGCAATGGGGTTACATTCAACATGTTTCGAGTTACTTTACGTTCTGCAATCAATATTTCAAAAATTTTTAAAATAAGATTCATTTTGAATTATTAAATTACTTGGGAGAAACCCAAACGAAGAGACTTGACCCAGTGCGACCGATGTCAGCGTTTCGGGCATGTGGCCATGAACTGTCGATATGAAGCTCTTCTTCGGAACGGTCAAGAGCAATCGAGTTGCCTGGCATCTCCCCTGTCGAGAGGTCCTAGACACTTGCATTCCGTAACATTCGCCTCGGTGGTGATGAGCGTTTAGGCTCGTCCGCTGTTTCCTTCGAATTCAGCGCATTGTTCCTTTTAGCATTGGTGGGAGTAACTTTGAAGCTCTCAATCTCCTCAGTTGTTTGCTTTTCTCGCATCGTGTGCTGCAGTTTTCTCGTTTTTTTGCTGCGTCCAAGTGCCGCATGAATTTCCGATTGCACAAGGTTGTTCTATGTCTTCCGTCCACGTATTTTGTCCATCTTTGTGGTGTTAGTCATTACTATCAGTTTTCTTGTCTTCAGTGATGTCTTCTCTGCTCGAATGTTTAGTGGCTTTTTTGGTTCTATGTCTATCTTTGTCAAGCAGAAAAGCCACGCGAATGTGGACACAGGCCCTTATGGAGACAGATGCTCGGAGCCAGACCAGCGCTATTTAGGAGTTCGTCTCAACCGAATCTACACCATCAAAACAATAGTGCGAACTTCGGTCGTACTCTTAAGTCTGCCAGGGTTTTACCGGGATAGTGATGGTATGATAGTTAAATTGGAGCTGATCGTGCACAAGTCTAACCACGGCGATACCGTGCAAAGCAGCAGCAGTAGTTCCAAAATGTCATGGTCTCCAGCCCAACACGTCAATCCCATTTCGTCACTCAAATCTTAGTCCATCTATCAGTCAGGGTCAATTTTCCGTGTTATCTGAGGGGAACCTTACGGAAACCTCCATATTCTCGAACACTTGGGGGCGGCTTTTACCAAAGAATATTAGCCTCCAAGAATACTCCTTTCGACCAGCGGTTTCCCTGCGGGGACGAATTTAAAATCACAAGAAATAATATGTGAATGGCGAATTCGTTACAACCATGAGCTGTGTAAAATTGTTGACAATTGTAAGACCGCAGAAACTGCAATAAGCTGGCCACATGAATCGTAAGGAAGAACAACGAATACCAAAAAATGTATTCGTTGGGGAAACTTAAGAACGGAGCGCAGTGGGAAAGCCGAGGAAACCCTAGTCTGACTCGGTCGACGAAGACAGTTCATCGCTGGTCGGGTTTTGAAATCGGAGGACGCGGTCAATGGACCGAGACAGTTGGAGGCGTTTGTTGTAGGAATCGAAGGCTTGAGAAGGGCTGTAATGTATTATGCCCCCAGAAAAATCGACCTGGACAGGCAAACGTTCGGCGAAAAACAACAACACCGAAATCAGGTGCCTGTCATAAACAAGTGTTAGCAGACGGACACCAACGGGATGCGTTCATTGACACAGGAAGCGACCACTCGCTAATTTAACGGTGTCCCGGATAATTGAAAGCGACAAGGTGATACTGAAAGGGATTGTAGGGGGAAAATTTGAAATTGACAAGCGTGTGTATGTAAACATTGTTATAGACACAAACCGATATTAGTAGTGGACGATGACCGTATACCAACAACCATATTGCTCGGTAGTTACATATTATCCACTGATGATGACCAACTGATCATGCAGTCAGGTTCATGTCGTATACGAAAAATTGATTCGAATAAGGTGAAAATCGGGGCCTAAGTTAGCGACTACGATCAAAACGGAATGTAAATCTAAGGCCGTATAAAATTCCATTCGCCAAACGAGAAACTGTCAGCCGAATCGTAACCGATCTTCTTCAAAATAAGATTATCCGCCCAAGTGAATCCGACTATCCTTCACCGACTGCGCTAGTGAAGAAAGCCAACGAAGAAGATCGATTATGCGTCGATTATCGATCGCTGAATGCCATAACGATTACTCAGCCGTTCCGATACCTGCCGTATACGAGCAGCTCGCTTTGATATCTGGAAACGGGTTCCTTACAACGCATGATATAATGGCTGGGTCCTGCCAGATCCCGCTGTAAGAAACATCGAAAAGAAACACCGCCTTTGTGGCTCATGAGGGTCACTTCGAATTTAATGCCGTGCCAATCAGACTGGTAAACGCGAATGCAGTTTTTGAAAGGGCTATCACGCCACTATTCAAAAAATGAAGCCTGGGGAAGCCGTACTATAAGTTGACGAAGCGATAATACCGAACGGGACTGTCAAAGAAGAACTCGAACGTCTCTGGCTACTCATCGAATTAATCCGAGAAGCAAGAATGACTCTTCGACTGTCGAAATGTGTGTTGCTTGCGAAAGAAACGAAATTCTTAGGACATAGAATTGTTGGCGACTTGGTCAAACCCGCATTGGAGAAGACGTCCGCCATCAAACTATTTCCGACGCCAACTAATATTACCGAATTGCGAAGATTCCTGGGTTTACCCGGCTCCTTCCGTAAGTTTATAAAAGATTACACGATGATCGCCCGACATGGGAAAAACCGACCTTCTTTTGGACGACATAGCTTGAAGACGCTTTCTCCTATCTAAAACGTGTACTATGCGATGAACCAGAGCTGGTGGTGTATGACCCAAAAGGAAATCATGCACTTCATATGGACGCCGGCTCAAAGGGGCTTGCCGAAATCTTGATGCAAGAAATCGAAACTTGGAAATCCGCAAATGTGTAGCGGAGGGGAATAAAAGTATCATAACATAGCATAGAACTCGAGATACTCGCCATCGTCGAAGCACTCGATCGATTCTGGCTATACTTAATGGGGAAATGATTTCGGATTGTAACTGATTGTTCCGCAGTAACCCCCATGAAGACGACGAAACCCTTGATTTCATGAGTAGCTAGATGGTTCCTAAAACTACAAGAGTACGATTGTGAAATTGTGCACCGACCGAGAAAAGCGATGCCACATGTTGACGCTCTCAGTCGGTCAACTATCGAAGGTCCTGTACATGCCACTGACATCACCGGAAATATGAGAATCGAAAACGAGATCTCCAATTGAGATGACGCTAATGAATTCAGTCGTCAGCACAACGGAAGCAACTAACGGCCGAGTACAAAATCAAGAAAGGACGTTTGTACCGGACTGACCGAGAAGGGGAAAAACCGCGTGTTATCCATTGGCGAGTCGGCCAGCTATACCACGACGATAAGGGCCATTTTAGAGTGGGGGAAGACACTGCAGCGGATTCGACAGCATTTTTGGTTTGTTAGAATGCGAAATTACGTTCATGCATACAAGGTTGCTATAGCAAAACGTTTTCCGGGAAGCCAGAGGGTCAACTCGATGCGTACGACGTTTATTCAATGCCGTTCCGCGTATTACATTTAGAGCATCTTGGACCGCAGTATGCACATCATCCCCGCATCCGATCGGTTTACCAAGTACTTAATAGTAAACGTTTTTATTGTAAAATTTTTATGCGCAACATTTCGCCTCACACGGACATCATCAGGCAATTAAAGTCTAAATTTGTTGGTTTCAATAACGGACTAATATTCAGTATGTAAAATCGATCTGATAATTTACAATTTGTTCTCCTATTTACTTGCATATTTTTAATTTGTAATATTGCGGTTTTGTTCATTATTTTTCCTCCGTCCATATGATGTAGGACTTGGATACTGTTAGGAAAACAAACAAACTGAAATAGTTCAATAAAAAAGTAAAGAATGAAATTGACCCTAAAGTTCAATAAAAAGTAAAGAGTAAAATTGACCCTAAAGTGTTGACCCCGAGTCCAGCATGGTGCTCAGACGAGATGACGGTGATGCTGCACGCAACACCTCACTGCGCAACCCATCGGGCATCGGCAAGTTAACAATTTGACCAACAGCAGCCACCAGCTCAACGGGGTCGGCTACAGCAAGCTGCCATCATTCTGGCGCGCTATCCTGGAACTATGGTTCTTCCAGGTTGAGTCCCAATTCCGAGTGCATCTGTTTTCAAGAGGCTCGACCAGGTATCACCTCTAGGTCTCATCATTGGACACCGTCACAATAGCCGAGGTGGCCGACATCATCCGCACGCCACCGGAGCTCGACAAATACAGGAGCCTCAAGGCGGTCAACATCTCCCGCTTGACGGATTCCCCCGACGCCAAGCTACACAAGCTCCTCACAAGTGTCTAGCTTGGAGACAGACGGCTATCACATGCGCTCCCTTGCTGGGACGCGAGTAAGTGACGATGTACTGCGGGTCGAATGGCTTGACCTCCTGCCACAGTCGACACGGCGCATGCTGCTGATGATCAGGAACCAGACGCTATAGGAGCCCGCCACGGTTGCAGACGAGGCACACGGCATGCGCGCGGCAGTAGCAGGCACGTCCATAGAGGCAACCACGGGCTCCATGATACCCTCGTCTATTTCGCCGCAGTCGAGCTAGCCGTCCTGCGCTTAGCAATTGCACGTTTGACAGGTTTGACCCGTGAGGCACTCCAGCAACCATGCGCCAGTGCCAACATGCGTCGTGGGCGCTCCTCATCACGAGGCGGCCGCCAAGGAAGGGCACGCCGTGCCGCTACAGGTTCCGAACCACATACGCTATATTGCTGGTATCACAGCGAACACGGAGTCCTAGCGATACGATGCAAACAGCCTTGCATATTTCAGCTCAGGGCACCGCTACCGGACGTACAAAAAACTAAGATTGCCGGCGCTTTACTCAGCAGACACCGCCGGCAACATCCCGGAAAAGCGCCTGTATGTCTCGGACTATACCACAATAGCTCGTTTTCCGGTGGATTTTGGCTCTGCCGTTTCCATCATTTCGAGGCACTTCATCGCCAGGCCTCTTCAAAAGCAAAGCCTCGTATTACAGGCAGCCAATAGTACGCCTATCGGCACCCAGCAACTCACGCTGGACTTTGGGTTACGCCACCCATCCCACTGGCCTTTCGTTATTGCAGACGTTCAGACAGCCAAACAACAATCACGGTCCGCTTATCGACCTACGAAATCGACGCCTCTTGGATGAACGCACCAGCCTCTCTATAGTCCGCGTCCTCGGCCCGGCTCCGGCAGTGCATAGCATCAGCACCGTGGCCAAGCCAGCGACTTTGGAAGGCACTACCGAAAGAATATACAAGCAGATCATCGCAAAGCCGCAAACAAACCTCCAGGACCCGGTGGGTTGGCTTCGATCGCTGACCTTCCCGTTCACCACCAGATAATCACGCACAATCCACCCGTCTTCGCAAGACCACGTCGCCTCACGGGAGAACGCCTCTCTGCAGCGAAAGCAGAGGTCAACTCCCTGTTTAAACGAGGCATAGTTCGACTTTCGTCAAGCCGAGCTTCTGGGAATTACCGCCTACGACCGCCCGGACCGCCACCCATTGCCCATTCTCGGTCATCGAATTCCAGCGGGGCTTATATCGAATCCCGGTAGCACCAAAAGACATCTGCAAAACGGTAGTTACCATGCCCTTCGGACTGTTTGAATTCGTAGTAATGCCTCTCGGCCTCCGCAACGCAGCCCAAGCCATGCAGCGGACATTCAGCCACCTGCTGAGCAAGCTCGACTTCGTACGCATCTACCAGGATGACATCCTAGTATTCTCGGCTAGCCACGACTATCACCAGCGTCACCTCGAGCAACTTCTTTCCATACTGCAAGTTGCAAAGCTCCATCCCAACTGGAATAAAGGCCAGGTCGGCCTACCCGAGGTCATCTTTGTCGGGTATCACATTTGCGAGGCAGGTTTCCGATCACCAGCTCCCAAGACGAAAGCTATCACAGACTTTCCCAAACCTTCTGACTCCTCACAGTTGAGACGTTTCCTTGGGATGTTCAACTTTTATCGCCGCTGCATACCACACGCCGCCGAGTTACAAGCACCACTTTCAGAGCTGCTGAAAAGTTGTAGCACCAAGAGATCGTAAATCAATTGGACACCCGACACAGAAGCCGCTTTTGGAAGCTGCAAGCAGTAGCATTCCTATCACCCTCGTACTAGTTGGTACTACGCACCGACTCATCCAACACCGTCATTAAGGCAGCCTTGGACCAGCAACGGGACTATAGTACTTGGATACTCCTGGGATTTTTCTTGAGAAATTTATCCGAGACCGAGCAGCGCTACTCCTCCTACGACCGTGAACTTTTGGCAGTCTTCGCGGCAATCAAGTTTTTCCAGCGTATTCTGGAGGGGAGGCACAGTCTACATCGACCACTCAACTTTGCCCTGACACAACGCTCGGACAAAGCCTCGCCCCGCCAAAGCAGACAGTTAGATTTCATCGGCCAATTCGACACACGATTGGAGTATACACCAGGAACAGACAACATCGTCGCCGACGCTCTGTCTCTCGTAGAGACGGTTGCGGTACTCCCCACATTTACTGCTAGAGCCATTAGTGAGGCCCAGGCCATAGATGACCAGCTTCTGCACCTCTGGGCGAGTATCCGTCTGCGGTTCTAACTAGCTGGTAGAAGGTATAGATTGCGATTGGATGCAAAAATAGTAAAGCAATACGAGTACATACCCAAACTTTTACAATTTCTACTATATTATCCAACTTTCAAGTTTTCCTTGATCGTTTCCTTTGCAACAAATACAATCAAACTATAAAAACTTCTATCAGCAACCAACCATGCAATACGAGAATTGATTATTAATGAAAAAATAAGGAAAGCGAGAGGAAAACTTTTCCGTAACAGTTACACAACATAAATGTGAATAGGTTTTGCGTGTAAACAGAAACATTTCAGGATAGGAATAAAGTTAGTCAACTTGCCGACAGCTATCACAAAAGTCACATTAGTTTTAATCAATAATATGTTAGGAATAAGACTCAAAACGGACGTTTCACGGAATCGAACATCAACGTTGAATGCAAAGACAAGAACAGAGGGATGTGAAGGAAGTTCGTTTGCATAAACATATTCAAATATCGGAATCTACCTACAAGATGTTCGGTCGGTAAAGGCAAAACCATCCTACGTATTTTGTTCATAAGAAATAAGTAAAGAAAACAGTAGTCTCTAAGGAAAAATGGAATAAAGCTTTTAAACGATATTGCCAGTCATTTATTTTCGGTAATTTTGAATTAGCGTTTATGCTTTCTTCTTACTATAGAACAACTTTCCAAGAAACTTAAATTTCGAACGACCAGCTTTCAGCTGTATCTTTAAGCTTACGCCTGTGTTATGAAGTCTATTAAATATACTTTTGCCTCAAATGTTAAAGCCTTCATACTATTGTATATATCCTCCTCTGTTCTTGGATTTATCTACTTTTCAAAGAAATATCTAACTCATACATCCAAACCTTCCCTGAAGCCACTTAAACCTACAAATGCAAATGTATTCCTAGATCTTTTCCTGTGTCTTTCTATGAAACATTCAAAGAAAATAAAATTTTCCGAACATTTTGTTCCCTACTAACTTTTCTATTAGGGAAAAAAGTGTTTCCCAAATAGAAGACAAGAAACAAAAGCTACAAACATACCTATGTAATTCTTAACGTTTTCCTATTTTTCCCATATCAACAAAAAAAGGTCATTCCAGCTATTGATTAAATCAACCTTAAACTTGTCCTTTGCTTATTGACCAGAAGGCATGATGTGTGTATAGGTATAGTATGTGTGCTGTTTGTGTAGGCTTTGATATAAGCAAATTTTTTCGACTTCTAGCTTTTTGTCCAGGATCCTAGACGACTTTGTTTGCATACGTCGAACCATATCCTTGCTTGTGCATACTTCTTCCATTCTATGAACATTAAATACCCGCAAGCGAAATTCATGAATGTATCCTTTATGTTTTGAGGAAAACACATCTCTCTGTAAAAAATCGCTTTATATTCCTTTATAACGAAAGAACTCTTATACAAGGTAAAATTATTTGCAGAAGTGGCTACTCTGAAAGTTTGATGGATGTTTTTCAATCAGGTTCTGTAAAACTGCAAGTAGAATATTCAGTTTAATATGAAGAGCGTGCTTTGAGTAGAGGTTTGCCAATTTGCCAGCTACTATACTCGTATTAAAGAACTCGGTAAGTCTAGTCAGTAGCACCCGGCTGAAAAGTTTGCATTGAACTACTCGTATGTATAGTGGATGACGTTGTTTACTTGATATTATGTTAGGTCAGAGCAGCATATAAATAGGCTTCCCGGGGCTAGCTGCGATGCTGACCGCTTCTATGTAAGGGCCAAATATAGATGCAAAAACTAACTCGAATAGAAACCGAAATTCAAAGCTCAAATTGTACGCGTCAGGTACACGTTCTCCTTGAATAATGCTTTGGAAAGTACCAATCAGGCTTGTGAGGACGAGTTCATCAAACAAATATAGCAAATCGTGAAACACTCCATCCCAAATTCTACTGAATAAGTTCAACAGGAGCTCACAAGAAGAAATGATTGGTTCGATCATGAGAGTATGTAGGAACTCAGTGAGGACATATATCATAAACTAAAGTGCAATGCCGAAAAGATCTGCGGGCAAAAACAGCACAAACTGAACCATGATCGAATTTGAAAACATATCGACGGTATGAAAAATAATAACAGCCGTATTCAACACTGTGAAACAATTGAGACAAGGATATCAATCTATAACCCTGGGTAAATATGAGGATAGTCTCATCATAGGCAATGAAAATAAGATCAAGAAATGATAAGTTAAGCTTTTGAAGACCTCTTAATTCCAAAATAGGATCAACTCTAGTATCTGTAATAACTACGCTTGTACTTCATACAGAAGGCAAAACCTGGAAAGCAGCGTTAGGCAAAAATTAATTTAGAATTCGAACTAGGAAACTGCAAAATTAATTGGTTTCCACGCTTTTCACATGAATTGCAAGTTGGTAGGACTGGGGCGTGGTGATGAGTGGATGACAGAAAGCGGAAGATGTTAGTAGAAGTGCAGGCATGAAAAGGTGGGAATTCGTCCGCCGTTCTGCCAAAAACACTCCAAAAAGAGTTGCTATAGAAATGCAAATTGTCAAAAAATTGTACGAAAGTATGTCTCGAATGCATGAATTTATCGTAATTTCGCTGAATTGCGAAAACGCGAGTAGTGAGAGTTAAGCTGGCCCTCATCGAGCATTTCGCTGAGTGTTTCTGCGTTTGAAGGAACAAAGATCAATCAGTGGATGAAAATTTCTTTCTAGTGTGATCCAAGCCAAAATTTGTGTCCCCCGCAAGGGAAGTGCTGGTTGGCAAGAGTATTTTTGGATGCTAGCACGCTTTGAGGAGTGCCGCCCTCACTTACCCAAGGATTACGACCTGGCAACGATCTCTGGACTTTAAATAAAATATTGAAATGGAACTAACGTTTTGGGCTGGCGGATATGATATTTTGGACGTGTCATCCATAAACGTTTTGCTATATTATCCAACGTCTATATGAACTATGACAACCCCATCTATCTTCATTGTTATACGAATGTGTGTTAAAAACTGGTAGGGGGTCGATGTCGGTTTGAATATAGTAAGACGTATAATCGAAGACCTTGGTGTTCGCATTTTAGTTTAAACACTGACTGTTGAGAAAATCAGAAGTGGGATGATCCCTAATGTCGCGAGTTGTTTTCTTAAAAAGTAGTGTAATAATGGCGACAGGCGATCTGACGGTGGCGAAGCTACGCGAAAAACTTCGCGAAGCTGGTTTATCTGTGTCCGGCACTAAGCAAGAGCTTATTACGCGGTTGCGGAACCATGAAGGTGAAGTAGAGTTGTTCCACGAGGCCAACGAAGCTCCGAGGTGAAGTAGGGGAATTGCAAAAGCAATTGACGACCCTTTCACAACAGCTAGCTTCCACCATCGGACCATAAATTCGTTGAAACCGGTGTCGATAGTCCAAGGTGAATAGTGTCCGAAGATGGCAACCAGCGTGGCGTCGGCATCTACGTTATACATATACTCGCCAAGCATACCAACACACACCAACGTATATGTGTGTAACGACGAAGCAGTTCCAGTTTCGTCTATGCCACCTGCAACATTTCAGCAACATGCTGCAACTGTCACGAACGGGCATCATGTTTCCGACATAATGTCAGTTGTTCATGAATTTGACCCATGTCATGGTGACATAACGTCAACACATTTCATCGATCCAGTCGAGCAATTGCCAATGGGGTATGGATGGGAAGATCGTTTGCTACTCCTAGCTGTCATAGCCAAACTTAATCGCACGACGAAGATATGGGCTAACCAGTGTTTCATACATGGATGGAATTCCGCATGGGTTTTTTGGCAGATTTTCCGCTTCACATAAGTGCCGCCGATGTGCGTATGAAATTAATGAAGGCGAAAAAGTTGAAGGCTGAATCGATGGTGGAGTACTATTATCGAATGCTGTCGTTGGGACGCGACGGTGGTGTTGACGACCAGTCATTAATCCGCTGTATGATTAACGGGCTGACGGACGATAATTTGCATCGGATATTGTCGGTCATGTGTTTTCCGTTTAGAGCTGATCTGTTACAATCGTTTTCGGGCATTGACGCATGCGCTGTGGTTGACAGTAAGATTAGTGTCATGAATTGTCCAACCGGGGACAAAAACATTTCCGTGCAAAAAGTGATGACTCACGATAAAGGTGGCCCGGTATGTTTTAATTGTCGGGATCGGGGACACATTTCACGCGATTACCCAAAACCGCCGAGGAAAAAGAAAAATGACAATTCTGTGAACTCCATCAGTGAACCATCTGGTGATCCGGTTACAAAGACCATCACCGTGAACAATATCGTGTGCGAAGCGCTTATAGACTCGGGGAGTTGCCACTCATTTATAAAACGGAACATCGTGGATGAATGTGTCGGTACAGTTAAGCTGTGCAACAAGACGATGATAGGACTCGCCTGTGGACATAGCCCAGTCATATTAGGGCTTTCACCTCGGAATGAAAGATAATAAGCTGCAAATTAGTATGAACCTTTGTTTTGTCATTCTAAATGTTGTCTCAAAAGTCTAAATCGTTATCGTGTTCGCGTCTCAAGATATTCAAGGTCAAAGGTCACAAAAATCGGTTTTTCGCGAATATCTGGCTTCCTATCGGTTAAATGAGATTTGCATTTATTATAAAAGTTGTAGGCTATAAAATTCCCTACAACTTTTGTTTAAACTTTTTTTTCATACGACCAACCGTTTTGAAGGTAGAGCGCGAAGAGTGCACATCGTACAGTCATATACGGCCTAATGCAAGGTCAAGCGTGAGTTATGGTTATCAGTACGTTATAAAGTCAATTATTTACTTGGAAATTATAATTATTAAACAATGCCTATTATTTATGTACTAACTATTAATTATTTATATTTAATTAAAGTAAGTAACTTGATTATTTATACATAATTATTCATATTTAACTATTTGACAAAACAAAGGTTCATACCAATTTGCAGCTTATTATCTTTCATTCCGAGGTTGACCCCTTTTTTTACCTAATATGACTGGGCTATACAACTTTTCAAAAACTTTGGTGAAAGTTGGAGCCGAATTGCGACCTCTAACGTGGTCAACAATCTCGTTATATACATACACACATATACAGATATATCCATATATATGCATATATATATACATATGTGTATATATATAGATATATATATATATATATATATATATATATATATATATATATATACACATATGTATATATATATGAATATATATGGATATATCTGTATATGTGTGTATGTATATAACGAGATTGTTGACCACGTTAGAGGTCGCAATTCGGCTCCAACTTTCACCAAAGTTTTTGAAAAGTTGTATAGCCCAGTCATATTAGGTAAAAAAAGGGGTCAACCTCGGAATGAAAGATAATAAGCTGCAAATTGGTATGAACCTTTGTTTTGTCAAATAGTTAAATATGAATAATTATATATAAATAATCAAGTTACTTACTTTAATTAAATATAAATAATTAATAGTTAGTACATAAATAATAGGCATTGTTTAATAATTATAATTTCCAAGTAAATAATTGACTTTATAACGTACTGATAACCATAACTCACGCTTGACCTTGCATTAGGCCGTATATGACTGTACGATGTGCACTCTTCGCGCTCTACCTTCAAAACGGTTGGTCGTATGAAAAAAAAGTTTAAACAAAAGTTGTAGGGAATTTTATAGCCTACAACTTTTATAATAAATGCAAATCTCATTTAACCGATAGGAAGCCAGATATTCGCGAAAAACCGATTTTTGTGACCTTTGACCTTGAATATCTTGAGACGCGAACACGATAACGATTTAGACTTTTGAGACAACATTTAGAATGACAAAACAAAGGTTCATACCAATTTGCAGCTTATTATCTTTCATTCCGAGGTTGACCCCTTTTTTTACCTAATATGACTGGGCTAACAGATGAAGTGCCGCGAAACAAAAACATTAACCGTCACAATTGACGAGCAGTAATTTGTGTTTGACTTCATGATAATAGACAACCGAATCTCGGTGTATGACGTATGTACTTTCGTGTGGCCGTATAGTGATTGACATATTATGTAATTAATAATGCGTGCAAAAATATCAATGATACTTTAAGCAAGTTCGAAAAACAGCGAGTCGAGGCGTTACTACATGAATATCGTGGCTGTTTCGCGGAAAGGTTGAAGGACCTCGAAAAGTGTAGTATTATGAAAATGAACATTGTTTTGACGTCAGATATTCCGGTAAATAAAAAACCGTACCGTATTCCCATCCCTAAACAGAAAATAGTCGAAAGCATCGTGAACGAGCTATTGCAACTCGACATAATCCGCCCGTCGATGTCGCTGTATACTTCACCCATTGGCTTGGTGCGGAAGCAGAATGGCGAAGACAGACTCTGTAAGCTAAACGCGGTCACTCAAAAAGAACCATGGTCCATGGCTGTGGTCGACAATGTTTTGTCAACGTTGGCGAGAAAAAACCACTTTACCGTGCTTGACATGATGTTTTGTTATTACCAGTTTGAGATAGCGGAGGTGGCCAAACGGCGTTCATAACTCATCATGGCCACTTCGAACTCAATTGAATGCCGCTTGGGCTTCGAAATGCCCCGAGCAATTTTGAACGACTTATGGCGAGGCTCATAGCATGGATGAATCGCAAGGCGATAAGCTATGTGGACGAGGTCATCATTCCGTCTGAGACTGTCGAGTGGGGGCTGGAGTACTTGAAGGAATTCCTAGTATACAAAACGCGAAGGACTAACGTTGCGCAAGTCCAAATGTTCATTTTTCCAGAACACAATGGAGTTCCTTGGACATGAACTAACGGCTGAAGGAATCAGGCCCGGGAAGATTAAAAACCGTGGTGGTGCAATAATTCCCTAGTCTACAGAATACTACCGAGGTCAGGCGTTTCCTTGGGCTCTCCGGCTTCTTTAGGAAATTTATTCCGAGCTGTGCCATCATAGCCGCGCCACTAACGCGATTGTTAAAAAAGGATGTACTATTCAACTGGTCGACCGAATACGAGGAGGCACATCAACAGCCGGTGAGGTTGTTGACTGAGGCACCCATCCTAGTCATTTACGATGAGGCATCAAGCATCAGTTACACACCGATGCGAGCTCCGTGGGCGTTGCAGACATCTTGTTGCAGGAAAATAGATCGGAACAGATGAATCCCGGTGCGTGCTATAGTCGTCTGTGCAATCCAGCGGAGAGCCAATACCATAGCTATGAGCTGGAGGTGCTCGCGATCGTCGACGCGTGTGAACGGTTCCGAATGTACTTGTTCGGAAAGGAGTTCGAAATAGTAACTGATTGCCAAGCCATTGCTAGTCTGAAAGCGACGAAGCCTCTCATTCCGCGAGTGGCGAGATGGTTTTTGAAACTGCAAGATTTCGATTACCGGATTGTATTTCGTCCCGGAATAAAGATGCCTCATGTCGACGCATTGAGTCAAGCGCCAGTGGAGCCACCGACTGAACCGAGTGGAGTAGAGGAATATGTTGGTAGTGCCAACTTGTCGATGGAGGATTTGGTACGCACTCTACAGCGACAAGATTGGGACGTGAAAAACACGTTCTCGAGATGAAGGCGGAGTCTGAGCAGCGGGAGCAAATTCGAAAGGAATATGTTATAAAGAACAGCCGTCTCTTCAGAGTTGCTAAAGAGGGGAAAAAATGCTCGTTGTTCCGAAGGGCATACGCTGTAGGGAAGCGAAGCTGTGTCACGATGACGCCGGACATCCAGCTGTCGATGGTACACTGATGCGAATGAAACGAACTTTTTGGTTCCCTCGAATGCGTAACTTCATAAACAACTACACGAAGACATGCATTGACTGTAGCTATGTGTGAGGCCGAGAATAAAGGAATGTCAATTACATGGTATGGACATTCCCTGATTATCATTTAAAATAGTCCATATGAATCACTTGGGTCCATTTGTTAGAAATCGCCACGGTACCGAGTATGTGCTGGTCATGGTAGATACGTTAACTCGGTACACGGTCATCAATCCAACAAGGTCAACGGAATCGAAAGCTGTCCTCGAAGCAGTCAATCAGCTAACGATGTATTTTGGTCTCCCGCGTGTGGTGATCGGAGAACAGCATTTAACTCACATATGTTAGAGGATTATTGTAATGTCAACGACATAACCCACATTAGAACGGCAACTCAAACACCGCGAGCGAATGATATTGCCAAGCGAGTCAACCAGTCGATACTGGCTTACCTTAAAACGTCTGCGCTAAACGAATGACGAACTACGACAGCTTCAAGTTACGCTGAATACACGAGTGAGTGCAACAACGAAGTATTCTCCAATCGCGCTAATTTTCGACTACCCGGTGAAGACATCAGCGGCAACAGCCTTCTAGCAGCCGTGCGGGATACTAATTTGGACGAGAAAACCATAACAGACAAGAGAGAAGATGCGATCAAAAATATATCCGAGGTTAAACTTAAGTGGAAAAAGCGATTCGACGAGAGACATCAGAAACCAAGGCAGTACAAGGAATGAGAGTTGGCCATTTCAGTTAGGGGCGAGTCCAAGAAGTTAGAGGCTACGTTTCGTGGTGTGACGGTGCCCGAATAGACTTATTTTTAAATGAAACGTAGTAGCGTTAAGACCACGGATTGCAAACATTTATATTTCAAGTTGGTAAAAGTTAATTCTCAGGCAGCGAATCGCTAATTATACATTCGAATTGTATTTGTGTTTTCTTTTGTCTATCACGGCATGAGAGGATCGAAGGAGATAAATGCTCAATTATATAAGAATCAAAACGAAACCCGCCAAGGTATTACTAAAAATCATCCTGCGCCGTGTGGAAATTCTTGCGCAAGCTCCCATAGGGATTTAAGTTCCTACTCTTCTTATGAAAATCATCATTGCTCGAACCTGTGCTACAATCACTTCTTGACAACGACATTGCATTTCGCAGAACTAGAAGCGAAGTGAAAGATTTTTCAATGGTTTGTCCACTGCAAAAGGTATTGTTGCCAAATTAATTGTCATCACGTTTTTCTTAAAAGTAGCTTGGAAGATAGCTAATATTTTGTCCCTAAAAATCTTCTGTTGTACCAATATTTTTTGTTGCTTTGCACTCCAAAAACCACATCTCAAGCATAAATTCGGGTTTTAGTCTACTTCGGAACCCGGTTAAAATCTACATTAGGCTGAAGTGTTTGATTGATGAAATTCATTCCTTCAATTTAACGAGAGTAAGTTTACAAACGTTTTTTTTGGACAAAAAGCATACGTAACATTTTCTAAATTACAAAATTTACATTTTTCAACACTGCAGCGAATTTAAGAACAACTGCAATTAAATCTTTTGAAACGAGAAAAATAATGTAATTATCGTCTATAATAGCGATTGTATTTCACTTTAACATAATTTAATGTCAGATTGAATATCGAAAAACTTGTCAGTCCTCCAATAAATAAAATGAATTGTTAAGCCCTATACCTTTCGGTCTTTCCATTTCGTTTTACCTGACCGGGTATAAGACCCGCAACGATGGCAGGCTCCTCCTATAACATAGGATAGCCATCGGGGGCGCTCCTCCATTTTTTGTTGTTAACAGGGGCTCTTGCCGAGTAGAGTGGCCTTTCGCTCGCGTGCCCTTTTATGGTATAGACTTATGTGATTCCATCACATAATTCTATAACATAAATTGGCCACGTCTATAATTCTCATTTGATGGTAAAATTCAGACTTATTATGTTTGTATGAGTAAATGGGGAATATACGGCCACGTCTACGTTTGGATCTTGGTCCTGCTGGGAGGGGGCACCGTTTCCATCTGGATGCCCCACTCTTATTTGTGGGCCATAAGGATCGTCGGTAACGACGAAGTCTCCGCCAGCCCGTCCGTTTTTGCTCGGCCCAATTTGTTCGTCGAACAAACATAGCAACCTTTAGTAGGTTACCTTGGCCTCGACACCAGTCGGTCGGCAGTCGACCCAATAATAATACACCACTTTTGACACAAGCATTATCAGTCATGAACAATTATCAAGCAGCAGCGGCAGCAGCTCAAGGATTTGGACCGCCAGCCCCCACAGAACAACCACACGACCAGGCTTTCCATCAACAAATTCACTTGGACCAACAATCGATATGTACATTTCAAGTGGAGCAGATAGTGTTGGATATGTATAAGCAGCGAGCCCCAGCCGTCGGGATTTCCAGCAATTGCCGTCAGTCGGGCCCCGTTGAACTACAGTCCGGGGCCACTAATTCCAGCAGCGTTTACAAATGGATATCATTAAATAAATCAGAAAATGCTCGTTTTTAATTATCTTTCACAACAAACTTCACCATTGCAATCAGCAGCAGTAGCTCTGCCAAAAATAAAGTTCATCTGATCGAGTCAACTTATTTGGGGTACTTTAAATAAAACACAAAAAACTAAGCAAAAAAAAAAAAAACTTGTAAAACTCATTTCGAATGGAAATAAAAGCTGAATCGTAATAAATAAGAAATTCACTTGAAACAAACCATAAACAAATGATATGAGATAATGCATGGAAATAGTTATTAAAAATTTTAACTTGGACAAAGTGGATATCGTTGGAAGAAAATAGGAAGAAATGTGCAAATTTTAATGAGGTAAAAAAATAAAAGAATGTTTGTCTTCTGTTAAAAAGATACATATTCAAATTTATTTGTCTCGTGTTTTGGTAGACAAAAATTCCGTCGCATGAAAATATTGTGAATGGGAAACAAAAATTTCAAGCGCAACCTATTTCAAATTAATTGGGAGTCGCGAAGAAACCTTCATGCCGAGGCGACGAGTCTTGTGTGAGATACGTTCGCGGATATTTTTGTTGTTGATCGCAAAACGTCGTTTACCGAGTTCGCCGTCACGGAAAATGGTGTGAAAGGCGCGAGAACATTGGCTTTGACCATATAGTTCGCGTAACCTTTTCTGCTAGCCCCATTTTCGTTATTTGAACTGTCGCCACACAGCGAGAAAAATTTAATTTGATTTGTGCACGAGAGTGACGTTTTTGTGCGGTGAAATTTCAATTTTTTCTCGATTCAGGCGGATCAAAAGCATCTCGCTATTAATGAATAGACGACACCGGTGTGGATAAATCGCCAAGTGCGCATTCACTCATAAAGTGCACTTTGTCAACTCCAGTCCACACGAAATGCATCGGTAGCGGCACAGAAGCGTTTGTAGCAGTGCGAGCGTAAGGAGTACGATCACCCCAAATTCGCCTTTCTTTTCAGGTTCCCCTTGTTCTCATGACAAGCTCTAATTCCCTCGGTGTAGTTATCTACACTTTTTGCGACTTTGGTCGCCTCTTGATCTGAAATCAAATTCGTGAATGCGAAATATTTTTGTAGTGGGTCCTCGTGCTGGGGAAAATGAACCCGCCCCACGACACCGCAATGCTAGCCTGCCAGCGCATTCACGCGTCTCCAGACGAGGGCATTCTCGGCAGATACCGACACCTTCTGCCGAGGCAGCAGACCATCGCTGCAGTCCTTTACGGACTTATTTGAACCTACTATTCACTACAACCCTTTTAATTCGTGAATGCGAAATATTTTGTAGTGGGTCCTTGTGCTAATGGGAAAAGAATCCGCCCTACGAAACCGCAACGCTAGTCTGCCAGCGCATTCACGCGTCCCCAGACAAGGCCAATCTCGGCAGATCTTAACATCCTCTTCCGCTGAGGCAGCAGACCATCGCTGCAGTCCTTTACGGACTTATCTACCTATTTCACTACAGATGAAATTGCAATGCTGACTAATGCGATTTTGACACTCATCATGTATTATGCGTGATCTAAAAAAACTGCAAAAATTACTTATCCGCTCGATTTTGTTATTACCTGTAATATCCTTTCTTGAGTGAGGATTCTGTCGGATTAGCTTCATTTAAAAATGCTTAATGTTATATTGTTGTTAAAAAATAAAGCAACGGATGCGAAAACTGCTTTTCATTTATTCAAACGAAAATTTAATCAGATTTCAACAAATCTTTTATGAATTCGAATTCCAACTCTACTTCCTTATACTCATACCACTATGTGATATCTGCTTAGCGTTATACCGTGGGCACTTAACCAAAATCAATAAATCACGTAGATATTCGCGAGAGACTAGTTCCTATATCATAATTCAACTGTTTAACCGATTTTCTCATGGTTACCCACGCTTGACTAGCAGCATATAAAATCACAGCAACAACGACAATATATTTGTCGTTAGCTAATGCAGTTTCCTCGAGAAGAGGAAAATCAATTGAAAATGTTCAATGAAACGTAAATTATCAATGAAAATTCATCGGATTAGAGTTCAATGCAAAATTCGCATACACTAAAGTGGAAAATAATTAATAATCCTAGACCAACTCGCCTTTACTCGTTCATACACACCCACATATGAGTATTATCATCAGCTAGTGTGTATAGGGATTTGATCAATATTAATATTTATCCCTCTATCAACATATGCCGATATCAATATGTTATGCATCCCCACTTTTATCGGGGACTCTGAAATAGGTGTAATTGAATCCCCACGTACATCAGATAGGTGAACTTACTGGAATAATGACAATAACGATGGATTTAAAATAAATGTTTTGTTGAATGAAGCTATAAAGATATTTATGACGTAGGAACATTTTATTTTTTGTTTGTTTTTTTTTCGACTTCCTACTGATATGGTAACGTTGCATACAGCTTATGCTCGTTTTACAGAATTATCCACTTGGGAATCGTAAACATGTGATTAATGGTATTTTCAGACTCGTTGTTAACATCGTTATAGCCTTATCGATACAATTCATTGGCAGTTATTTTCCCCTAGAATGCTTGTAAAGAAGATTTAAGAAATTCTCCCTAAAATTTAAGTGTCTATCGAAAAATCTTAAGGGTATGATTATGAATATGAGCGATGAATATTAAGATTATTTATGTTCTCATGAGGATAATTTATAGGGAGGTTAACATAAATGACAAATTGGGAACAGCTTTTCCAGCATTGCGAACCAGAGTAGTCTGTTGGCTCTATCAAAGTAAAGTTAATCCTTTTCGAGCTCTTACATTCATACGAGCTTCTACACAAAGTCAAAGTCAAAAGCGCTTTATTTAATACCAATCGTTATAAATTTTTAAAAGAACATAAAGCAAATTCCAAACAATAAAACTATAAAAAACTTAATGGCCCGAATGGCTCTCTAAATTTATACGTTATCAGTTAAACACATTTAATGAAAAAAAATACACTAGCAAATTTAAATTAATTAAGATTATTACATATTTTTTGATTCAATTGGAAAAGGAGAAAAAACCAACCAGCATTATTCAAAAATTACTTATATTACTAACACAACAATGAACTTATATCCTATACCTAATATGTTACACACTAATTCTAAATAAGTTCAATAAAAAAAAAAAAAAAAAAAAAAAACGTTACCTTATATTGAAACCTATACCTATACAAATAAACAACTCTAGATGTAGCAATAATGAGGTGAATCTAAAAAACTAAGTAACGAGAAAAAGCACAAAAACAGAAAATAAACACGAATAATTTAGACATTGTCATTCAGCCACCAATACCTAGATTGCTCCATCTCAGCTCGACCAGCCTACACGAACGTAGCAAATGAGTATCTCCATTCGAATTGTTGGTCTCGTGAACTCAAATTCGGAGGATATTTGATCTTCTTATCGGTGGCCCGTCTATATATGTGATATATGACTGGGACGCCGTCAGAATCAAAAACGTATCGATTCATGTCCAAATACACGAATGCTTCTGGAGGAATGAAGCCAGTAGCGAGACAAGTCGCTATATACCCGTCTGTAGGGTGGAACGGCTGTGAAATCCAAGGGTTTTCACTCACAGTTACGGATCTTGCGATATGATTCCGAAGAAGTTTCAATATGAAGATATCGACTCTTGTCACTTGAGCGGTTTGATAAATTTTTCTATTCGATATATAGTGCTTCCAATCCGTCTCAGGCTTCCTGTACAAACCAGTACATGCACGAAGACATTTCCTTTCGAAAACTCTTAATCTTTCCATTGTACTAGCACTCTGGTTGTACCAGATCTGGCATCCGTATGTCAAAACTGGCCTAACCAGGGTCTTGTAACAAATAACTTTGACTTTTTGATCAATGTATCTGGAATGAAAGAGTCGCCGAAGAGCCATGACTACTTTGAGTGCTTTACTGAGCATGATTTTCACATGTTCAGTACAGTACAGATACTGATCGAGATGAACACCGAGGTATCGAACACAGGATTTATGTGGAACCCGTTCTGAGCTACCCTCACCAGCCATAATGTGGAAATCCTTCCAATTACGTTTCAGGTCTTGACTGGCCCCCTGCAGCGTTGTCCGAAACAAAATTGTTTCGCACTTCTGCGCATTGATTTTCATTCGCCAATTGTCGGTGTAGAGCTGCACATCATTAAACATTTTTTGAAGATTGCTCTGAACAATTGTAGCTTTTCGGTCTGCCGTATAGATGATCAGATCATCAGCAAACGCTACCAATGATCGCGTTGGCGAGACATTAAAATCAAAGCTGTTCAATAGCTTGCGAATGAATATTAAGAAAAGCAGGGGCGCAGTAACTGTTCCTTGCTGTAGACCATTCAAGACCTTGAATTCGCGCATTGTTGTCAGATTTCCATCAGTTACAACAAATGATTTCTCGTATAACATATTACACATCATGGCGACAAGGTGTCTGGGGAACCTGTCCTGAAGAAGTTTGAAAACTAGTCCATCTAGCCACACCGTATCGAAGGCTTTCTCCATATCAATGAGACATGCTCCAACACATTCTTTGTTGTTTAGTTTCCAACAAATGTCTGAGGTTACTTTCGTTATTGCATGTATGGTCGAATGCCTGGCACGAAAACCAAATTGGCAATTCGGCATCAACTCATATTTCTCAATGTGGGCGTTTAATGCTCTGTTGAGTATCACTTCAAACACCTTGCTGATGTTAGGCACCAAGCCGATTGGGCGATAGCTTTTAGGGCATGAAGATTCTTTTCCTTTCTTCAAGATCGGAAATACCTTAGCCTTTTTCCACTCATTTGGAAAATATGAATTGCTCAACATGTTGTTGAACAATATGCAATAATTCCTAATAGCAACCTCAGGCAAATGTCGGAGAACTATATTTGGAATACCGTCAGTACCACATGATTTTTTGTTGTTTATTCTGCGAAATATGAAACACAAGTCTTCATAGCTGACAAAATAATCAATAAGATTCATGGTCGGTATGAGGTCAGATGTTAACGTTTCATCGAAATGAAGAATTGATTGGCCGTTCAGGCTTGATTTGAAGTCGGAAACTTTTGCTTCAACGACCTCTGAAAATATTTCATTCCTTCTCTCTGGGTTTGGCAGATGAACTAATTCAAAATGTGTTCCAATCAGGGCAAGCTTCTGCAATCCATCACATATAATCCTGTTTCCATTTCTATCCGGAGTCGTACTATCAATTTCGATACCAGCCCTATCGAGAAGATTTATCTCATCACTAGCGCCTTCAAGATTCGATACCTTCACTCGAGACTTCCTGCGGAATAAGCTATTCACTTTCGCAAAAACGCCATCTGGGTCCTGTGGGCTAATACCCCTCAGTTTTTCCGCCCATTGATTGCTGACCTCACTCCTGAAATATGACCGGATTAAGTTCCGGACATTCTTCAAATGTAACTTCAACAAAGCCAACGAGGGATGGTTGTAGTCCAAAAATCGTCGATAAATATTGTTGACGCGGGTGAGAAGAAGGCTTTTCAATCTTTTCAACCTTGCGATGGTTGGTGTTTCATATCCTTCCATATTGTTTCGATGTTTAATCTTGGGAACAACTTTCTCAATCGTTTCCAACGTCAGCTTCTCTAACTTCGACAAATAGACATCTATTTCATCGTCAGTTAGATTTCTGTTATTAGGAACCATTGAGCAAGCGTTGCCATCATCAGAAGGAGGACATTGCTTCTGGTACTCCCGATTAAACTTCTTTTGAAACTTTCCCCAGTCTGTTTTTTTGAAGTTCAACCGATGAGTTTCATGTTGAACTGGAATGAGGAAGAAATCATCCCTGTGATGATTGATTTCCATTACGATTGCGTTATGGTCGCTATCGTAAGGAAGCACCTGCAATTTCCGTTGAGGACTATTAAAGTTGAATTCGAGTCTTGCGTCACCAATGCAGAGGTCCAAATATGAGTTTGTCCTAGGGTATGTTGGGAACTCCGACCCATATAGGTTGCACCTGTACTCAATTTGGTTCTCTGTTATCCATGATTTCAGGAATACACCTCTTGGATTATTGGTGGCGTTTAGCCATGATGTATGCTTGGCATTCAGGTCACCAGCAAGAATATAATAATTATGCAGTCTGTTCAATTCGAGTATTTCAAACAAGGAATTGAGTTCCTCCTTGAACTTGAGAACATTTTGACCAGTTGCATAGGCAGAGATAACGAAGAGGTTATCCCCACGTGGCAGTGAAATTTTGATGACGGACACTTCAAGAAATTCAAAGTTTTTGAATTCGACTTTTTCAATATTTTGGAAACGATAGGGTCTTCTAACCAATATCCCGGTGCCACCTCCCCCATCACCTATTAGCCTATCGTTTCTTACGAATGCAAAATCTTTGAATTCCATGGAATGCCATGAATTGAGGTGGGTTTCAGTGAGAAGTATGATGTCAGGCTTTTGCTTAACAATAAATTCAAGGAGATAATCACGTCGATGTATAGCAACGATCGAGTTAACGTTGATCGATATGAGGCGAAGCCTATCCATGGGAATATGACTGGATGCCAAGTTATTATTAGGCATTTGAAAGACCTTAACGCTGAAATGCAAAGTTAATTTTTGAATCTTGTTTGTCGATTCTCTCCGATAAAGAATTAAGTTGCTGGTAAATTTTGAGAAGCAGCTCATTATTGCCACTTACATTATTTACATTATTTCCAGCATTTTCTGCTGGTCCTCTAGCGGCGAGTGCAAATGATACTCCGGGCTTGACGAAGTTGGGAGGTATGATATTACGGTGTACTTGTGTCTGCTTTGGAGCAAATTTAACTTTTGCATCTTGATATCGGGAGCATCCTCGATATGATGCTGGGTGATCAAAAACACCGCAATTAACGCAGTATAATTTTTCTTTAGGCTCCGTCTGAGCCAATTTGCACTCACCGGGAGCATGAACGTCTTTGCATTTAACGCAACGATAGTGCATGGCGCAATTGGCAGCCGAATGTCCAAATCTTTGACACCGGTAACACTGGTTGACTTCTCTTTTCTGGAGGCGTTCCCACCTCACCACTCTGAAATTCAAGTACCTTATTTGTTGAAGGGCACTTGGACTGCTCTTATTTGCAATTTGTACCAAGTAAAGTGGTAAATTCTTCCTTTCTATGGTCGACCTTCTTGTCGCAAAGGCTTTGACCGAAACAAAATCAATATCTGGTGCAGCCTCCTTGAGAACCTGAAGAAGATCGACCGTATCCTCTCCGCTGTCCAAACCCTCCAACAAGAAGGTCTGATTCTTTTCACTTTTTGGGGCATAGGTGAAGTGTGGAACCTCCCCAGAAATCAGCGCATCTTTTGCTGACTTAAAATCAACCAGTGATTTTGTCCTTATAGCTAATTTTTCGGCATTAACTCTTTTTATTTCGAAATTGGCCAGTTTATTTTCGGCTGCCCATAGCCGAACCATATCTTTCCCGGTTTGTCCGAACACGTTGATTGGCGGAACTTTTTCTGTCTTGTTGGAAGCTTTTTCAGAGGAACCAGCAGAACTGCGGGCTGGTTTTTTCTCCTTATTTTTGTTCTTTAAATATTCAATAAAATTAACGTCATTATCTTGATTAAAATTACCTCCGATGATTTCTTCGATTTCCATATCTTCGGGTGATCCCTCCAGCGCTGCAAAATAGTTTTGGCTCTCCTTGTTGCCACCAACACTTGGAACTTCTTCTGGAATTGCTTGCTTTGTGCTTTTCTTCGGCTTTGTTACCTGTTGCCATTGATTTTGTTGCTGCGTCTTTTGAGGCTTCATCCCTTTCTTGAAGAGATCCTTGAGAGACTGTATCTCTTGTCTTAGTTCATCATTTTCTTTGTGCAATTTGGCCATTTGTTGATTGTCCGCTATTATTTGCAGCTTGCACCCTCCATCTGCAGAGTTTTCTTCGTTATGTTTTCTTTTGGTGATTGTTGCCAGTTTCGTATTCGTCGTTTCCCCAGGTTGTCCCAACGGTGGGAAGCCGTCGGGCTCCTCCATACCAGCGGCGAAATTTTCTTTGGTAATTTGTTTTTCGTTACCAATCGAAGTAAAAATATTCGATAGAAATTTCCTGAGTCGATTACTTCGACAATATAAATTTTTTTCCGATAAAAATTAACTTCGGACTAACGTTTTTTAAAAAATTAATTTTATTTTTGAAAACTTTTGACAGGAGCGATTTAAAAGACGTCTATACGCAAAGACTACTACGATCCATCCTTACGAGCTTCTACACTTTTTCAGTGATATGGATGCTATTTTTAGATGGACTAGGAATGTCAAAAACCGAAACGGCATAGCTGAAAACCGGTTTTTTGGATCGAAAACACGTTTCGGGAGGTTTTTTTTCGTTCTATTTATACAGGTTTTCCTTTCAAATTCAAGAACCGAATAAAAAACATACAAAGATGTAGAATATTACGAAAGCCGAAAAAACTGGAAAACTGTTGTTTTTGTTTTAACCAAAATCTGCCATCCCTTCCTAGTGAAAATAAAATCAAAAAGTTTGTCGCTGTTATGAAATATTGTATAGTTAGTTTTCCTCCTTTAGAAAATGGTTCAAATGAAAAACTTTTGAAATACGAAGGTACACAAATGTGCACCTCAGGCTTATACGTGTGGAAAATTTAAAATATTTCTCATTTTTCCGTGTGATACATTTCAAAGCAATTATTTTTTTAAATGCATAAGTATACGTTGCACTTGATGCAAATTGTTCGGCAACGAGATGAACATGTGGGATGCCTGCATTTTGAAGCGTACTTGTCTTCCATGAATCGCGGCAGGTGTTTGATTCCATCAAGGCGTACTTCTGGTTTCGGCTGTTGTACGGCGGTATAATGTTTCTTTTTGTGGTTCCTCGTTTCCATCCGATTTGCCTGTTTTTCGGTAGCTTCTCTGCTCGTGCCTGGTTGCAGAAAAAGTGGATCAACAGTTCCACCCTTAAATTTGAACATGGCTGTTGCAACAATCAGCCTGTAGTCCATCAGACCTAACCTGTTCTTGGCAGGTACTCCTTCTTCGTCGCAACACCGTATATACATTATCCAGCAGTTGACGATGCATAAATCTATAAAATGGCTAAAAGTGCGAACTGTCCACCTCCTAGTTCGCATGGAAGTGCGATAATAGGCGATCAGCCTATCACTTAGATCAATTCCGCCCATACATTTGTTGCAATTTCTAACCATGGGTGGCTGTGCCATATCTATTTTATGCTTTGTCTGCTTATACCATCGTTTACAGGTCCCGGCTGATGCACTTCCTGCACATGAGGATAGCATAGTAACGGCTTTAGTGTCTTTCCACTTCAAAACACAGACATTTTCATCGCTTCTCACCTTCTCCGCCTCTTTTAAGCTGCTTGTCAATTTTCAATTTTTTGGAAACTTCACCAAACCGGTTACTCATAACTGTTCCTGTGATGAATACATTCTGTTTGTTTGCATTCAAACAGTCTGCAAGTCTCAGATTTGTGAAAAATCTGTCTGTGTACAAAACAGAATCTTGATCAATCGTTCGGCATAGCAGTTTGACAATGCTTCCACTTAAGCCAAGTTTAGTCATGTCCTGTAGAGGTACCGTGTTAGAGCCAACGTAAATGACAAAGTCCAATGCAAGACCGTCCCTTGCAGTCAAAACAAAATTGTTCAATCCTAAAGGATTAGGTTTCGACGGCATATATTTCGAAAGATTTAAGATAATAACAGCCTGATTTTCCAGAGTTTGTCTCCATCTTAATTTTCTGCAGTGTTGTCAGCAAAATGAATGTGGTTTTGAAGTTCGAAGAGGCGATCGCGCGTTATAGTTTCGCTTATGACGGGCACAGCAAGGTCTCTTCGCCAATACAATCTCGCTTGGGGGTAATTTAGCGTGCCCATCATGATTTGTACACCAGTGAAGTTGATCATTTCTGCTTGACTTGTTTTCACAGATGGTTGGTCTGTTTGCTGCGCCGATTATAAATTTGTTTGATCTGCCACCAACTTCCATAACTCGAGCTCCAAATACTCAAAAAATTAGTATAGACAACTAATCTCTGAAGCTCCTTCACATTGCAGTTTGTCATTAGAAATATCCAGACCACGAAGAGTCATTTGCTTTGACAGCTAACCTCAGGTTGTTGCATTACATCGTCGTGTTCCTCTTCTGATTCAAAGATGGCGATTTCTGCAGCATCCTCCATCGGTACTAAATCTCTATCATCGTTATCGGAGAGATCATCATCACTACAATTCAAGACCTCTCTTCCTCCGTTCAAAATTGCGACAAGATTTCTCATGAAAAATAGAAAATCTGTCATATTAACAAAAACTGTAGTTCAATCCTGAGGTTGATAAGTATGTTCCTTACAAAAAGCACGTGATATACTAACGAAAAACTTACCGAAACTTAACTTTTCTACCGGTTTTGTAAACTTTTGTCCGATCCGTCTTCAAAATATCAAAAATATTAGAACTTTAACGCTTTCCTGCCTATTTCGCTTAAATTAAACGTCCACTCGTCACCCACGCTCAAAAACGACTGAACATTCAATTCGAATGCTATTCTAATGATATTCTTGTTACATGCAGTAGCCATCTTCTGCAATTTTTATGAATTAAAAAAGATCGCAGATGTTCACTTATTGTTTCTTTTTCGCAATGGATGGCTCTGGCAAGAGAAAAACGACAGTAAAGGAAGGTACACATAGGTGAACCTAGGGTCTGAAGAGGATAAAGTAGAATAAATGTGGGATGTAAGGAATGTGTGAAAATGCGTTAGCTGTCAAACGTCTAAAAGTTGCGCTATATTGTCGTTTAAATTATGAATTGACAATTTCAATATCTCCTCTTGATTGTAATACGAAGACAAAATTATCGCACAGCAATTATTCACACAGTTTCCCTGCAAAGTTTTATTTTAAAGCTTCTTTTTCATTATGTCAACCAATTGATCCGAGCAGCATCTATCTCGTCGTGAACAAAATGATACTTGATTCGTCGGCAAAACATTGAGCCGATTTTTTTCCCTTTTAAATTGTGACTGGTTTCTTGCCTTCAAAACCAATTTCGCTTAACCTTCAACTGGTGAGGTGAAAATCATCTCAATATCGTCCTTTTATACATTCACATTTTAATAGGAATTATCTAGT
The DNA here is from genome assembly GCA_963969285.1 of Odontomyia ornata. NCBI lineage: Eukaryota > Metazoa > Arthropoda > Insecta > Diptera > Stratiomyidae > Odontomyia > Odontomyia ornata. Next base: position 261,227,285 of record OZ017741.1, read on the forward strand.
ACACGTGGAAAAAAGTATGTTATTTTCAAGCTTAAAGTCAAAGTCAAAAGCGCTTTATTTAATACCAATCGTTATAAACTTTTTAAAGAAGATAAAGCAAATTCCAAACAATAAAAACTATAAAAAAACTTAATGGCCCGAATGGCTCTCTAAATTTATACGTTATCAGTTAAACACATTTAATGAAAAAAATACACTAGCAAATTTAAATTAATTAAGATTATTACATATTTTTTGATTCAATTGGAAAAAGGAGAAAAAACCAACCAGAATTACTACTAGGAATGTCAAAAACCGAAACGGCATAGCTGAAAACCGGTTTTTTGGATCGAAAACACGTTTCGGGAGGTTTTTTTTCGTTCTATTTATACAGGTTTTCCTTTCAAATTCAAGAACCGAATAAAAAACATACAAAGATGTAGAATATTACGAAAGCCGAAAAAACTGGAAAACTGTTGTTTTTGTTTTAACCAAAATCTGCCATCCCTTCCTAGTGAAAATAAAATCAAAAAGTTTGTCGCTGTTATGAAATATTGTATAGTTAGTTTTCCTCCTTTAGAAAATGGTTCAAATGAAAAACTTTTGAAATACGAAGGTACACAAATGTGCACCTCAGGCTTATACGTGTGGAAAATTTAAAATATTTCTCATTTTTCCGTGTGATACATTTCAAAGCAATTATTTTTTTAAATGCATAAGTATACGTTGCACTTGATGCAAATTGTTCGGCAACGAGATGAACATGTGGGATGCCTGCATTTTGAAGCGTACTTGTCTTCCATGAATCGCGGCAGGTGTTTGATTCCATCAAGGCGTACTTCTGGTTTCGGCTGTTGTACGGCGGTATAATGTTTCTTTTTGTGGTTCCTCGTTTCCATCCGATTTGCCTGTTTTTCGGTAGCTTCTCTGCTCGTGCCTGGTTGCAGAAAAAGTGGATCAACAGTTCCACCCTTAAATTTGAACATGGCTGTTGCAACAATCAGCCTGTAGTCCATCAGACCTAACCTGTTCTTGGCAGGTACTCCTTCTTCGTCGCAACACCGTATATACATTATCCAGCAGTTGACGATGCATAAATCTATAAAATGGCTAAAAGTGCGAACTGTCCACCTCCTAGTTCGCATGGAAGTGCGATAATAGGCGATCAGCCTATCACTTAGATCAATTCCGCCCATACATTTGTTGCAATTTCTAACCATGGGTGGCTGTGCCATATCTATTTTATGCTTTGTCTGCTTATACCATCGTTTACAGGTCCCGGCTGATGCACTTCCTGCACATGAGGATAGCATAGTAACGGCTTTAGTGTCTTTCCACTTCAAAACACAGACATTTTCATCGCTTCTCACCTTCTCCGCCTCTTTTAAGCTGCTTGTCAATTTTCAATTTTTTGGAAACTTCACCAAACCGGTTACTCATAACTGTCCCTGTGATGAATACATTCTGTTTGTTTGCATTCAAACAGTCTGCAAGTCTCAGATTTGTGAAAAATCTGTCTGTGTACAAAACAGAATCTTGATCAATCGTTCGGCATAGCAGTTTGACAATGCTTCCACTTAAGCCAAGTTTAGTCATGTCCTGTAGAGGTACCGTGTTAGAGCCAACGTAAATGACAAAGTCCAATGCAAGACCGTCCCTTGCAGTCAAAACAAAATTGTTCAATCCTAAAGGATTAGGTTTCGACGGCATATATTTCGAAAGATTTAAGATAATAACAGCCTGATTTTCCAGAGTTTGTCTCCATCTTAATTTTCTGCAGTGTTGTCAGCAAAATGAATGTGGTTTTGAAGTTCGAAGAGGCGATCGCGCGTTATAGTTTCGCTTATGACGGGCACAGCAAGGTCTCTTCGCCAATACAATCTCGCTTGGGGGTAATTTAGCGTGCCCATCATGATTTGTACACCAGTGAAGTTGATCATTTCTGCTTGACTTGTTTTCACAGATGGTTGGTCTGTTTGCTGCGCCGATTATAAATTTGTTTGATCTGCCACCAACTTCCATAACTCGAGCTCCAAATACTCAAAAAATTAGTATAGACAACTAATCTCTGAAGCTCCTTCACATTGCAGTTTGTCATTAGAAATATCCAGACCACGAAGAGTCATTTGCTTTGACAGCTAACCTCAGGTTGTTGCATTACATCGTCGTGTTCCTCTTCTGATTCAAAGATGGCGATTTCTGCAGCATCCTCCATCGGTACTAAATCTCTATCATCGTTATCGGAGAGATCATCATCACTACAATTCAAGACCTCTCTTCCTCCGTTCAAAATTGCGACAAGATTTCTCATGAAAAATAGAAAATCTGTCATATTAACAAAAACTGTAGTTCAATCCTGAGGTTGATAAGTATGTTCCTTACAAAAAGCACGTGATATACTAACGAAAAACTTACCGAAACTTAACTTTTCTACCGGTTTTGTAAACTTTTGTCCGATCCGTCTTCAAAATATCAAAAATATTAGAACTTTAACGCTTTCCTGCCTATTTCGCTTAAATTAAACGTCCACTCGTCACCCACGCTCAAAAACGACTGAACATTCAATTCGAATGCTATTCTAATGATATTCTTGTTACATGCAGTAGCCATCTTCTGCAATTTTTATGAATTAAAAAAGATCGCAGATGTTCACTTATTGTTTCTTTTTCGCAATGGATGGCTCTGGCAAGAGAAAAACGACAGTAAAGGAAGGTACACATAGGTGAACCTAGGGTCTGAAGAGGATAAAGTAGAATAAATGTGGGATGTAAGGAATGTGTGAAAATGCGTTAGCTGTCAAACGTCTAAAAGTTGCGCTATATTGTCGTTTAAATTATGAATTGACAATTTCAATATCTCCTCTTGATTGTAATACGAAGACAAAATTATCGCACAGCAATTATTCACACAGTTTCCCTGCAAAGTTTTATTTTAAAGCTTCTTTTTCATTATGTCAACCAATTGATCCGAGCAGCATCTATCTCGTCGTGAACAAAATGATACTTGATTCGTCGGCAAAACATTGAGCCGATTTTTTTCCCTTTTAAATTGTGACTGGTTTCTTGCCTTCAAAACCAATTTCGCTTAACCTTCAACTGGTGAGGTGAAAATCATCTCAATATCGTCCTTTTATACATTCACATTTTAATAGGAATTATCTAGTACACGTGGAAAAAAGTATGTTATTTTCAAGCTTAAAGTCAAAGTCAAAAGCGCTTTATTTAATACCAATCGTTATAAACTTTTTAAAGAAGATAAAGCAAATTCCAAACAATAAAAACTATAAAAAAACTTAATGGCCCGAATGGCTCTCTAAATTTATACGTTATCAGTTAAACACATTTAATGAAAAAAATACACTAGCAAATTTAAATTAATTAAGATTATTACATATTTTTTGATTCAATTGGAAAAAGGAGAAAAAACCAACCAGAATTATTCAAAAATTACTTATATATTAACACATCAATGAGCTTATATCCTATACCTAATATGATATGTTACACCCTAATTCTAAATAAGTTCAGTCAAAAAAAAAAAAAACTAAACAACGTTACCTTATATTGAAACCTTCACCCAATGTATAATACAGATAAACAACAACACTAAATGTAGCAATAATGAGATGAAACTAAAAACTAAGTCACGAGAAAAAGCACAAAAACAGAAAATAAACACGAATAATTTAGATATTGTCATTCAGCCACCAATACCTAGATTGCTCCATCTCAGCTCGACCAGCCTCAACGAATCTAGCAAATGAGTATCTCCATTGGAATTGTTGGTCTCGTGAACTCAGATTCGGAGGATATTTTATCTTCTTATCGGTGGCCCGTCGGTATATGTGATATATGACTGGGACGCCGTCAGAATCAAAAACATATCGATTGTCCAAATACACGAATGCTTCTGGAGGAACAAAGCAGTAGCGAGGCAAGTCACAGTATACCCGTCTGTAGGGTGGAACGGCTGTGAAATCCAGGGGTTTTCACTCACTGTTACAGATCTTGCGATATGATTCCGAAGAAGTTTCAATATGAAGATATCGACTCTTGTCACTTGAGCGGTTTGATAAATTTTTCTATTCGATATATAGTGCTTCCAATCCGTCTCAGGCTTTCTGTACAAACCAGTACATGCACGAAGACATTTCCTTTCGAAAACTCTTAATCTTTCCATTGTACTAGCACTCTGATTGTACCAGATCTGGCATCCGTATGTCAAAACTGGCCTAACCAGGGTCTTGTAACAAATAACTTTGACTTTTTGATCAATGTATCTGGAATGAAAGAGTGGTTTTGACATGTTCAGTATAGTACAGATACTGATCGAGATGAACACCGAGGTATCGAACACAGGATTTATGTGGAACCCGTTGTGAACTACCCTCGCCAGCCATAATGTGGAAATCCTTCCAATTACGTTTCAGGTCTTGACTGGCCCCCTGCAGCGTTGTCCGAAACAAAATTGTTTCGCACTTCTGCGCATTGATTTTCATTCGCCAATTGTCGGTGTAAAGCTGCACATCATTGAACATTTTTTGAAGGTTGCTCTGAACAATTGTAGCTTTTCGGTTTGCCGTATAGATGATCAGATCATCAGCAAACGCTACCAATGATCGCTTTGGCGAGACATTAAAATCAAAGCTGTTCAATAGCTTGCGAATGAATATTGAGAAAAGCACGGGCACAGTAACTGTTCCCTGCTGTAGACCATTCAAGACCTTGAATTCGCGCATGGTTGTCAGATTTCCATCAGTTACAACAAATGATTTCCCGTATAACATATTACACATCATGGCGACAAGATGTCTGGGGAACCTGTCCTGAAGAAGTTTCAAAACTATTCCATCTAACCACACCGTATCGAAGGCTTTCTCCATATCAATGAGACATGCTCCAACACATTCTTTGTTGTTTAGTTTCCAACAGATGTCTGAGGTTACTTTCGTTATTGCATGTATGGTCGAATGCCTGGCACGAAAACCAAATTGGCAATTCGGCATCAACTCATATTTCTCAATGTGGGCGTTTAATGCTCTGTTGAGTATCACTTCAAACACCTTGCTGATGTAAGGCAGCAAGCCGATTGGGCGATAGCTTTTGGGGCATGAAGATTATTTTCCTTTCTTCAAGATCGGAAATACCTTAGCCTTATTCCACTCATTTGGGAAATATGAATTGTTCAACATGTTGTTGAACAATATGCAATAATTCCTAATAGCAACTTCAGGCAAATGTCGGAGAACTATATTTGGAATACCGTCAGTACCACATGATTTTTTGTTGTTTATTCTGCGAAATATGAAACACAAGTCTTCATAGCTGACAAAATAATCAATAAGATTCAAGGTCGGTATGAGGTCAGATGTAAATGTTTCATCGAAATGAAGAATTGATTGGCCGTTCAGGCTTGATTTGAAGTCGGAAACTTTTGCTTCAACGACCTCCGAAAATGCTTCATTCCTTCTCTCTGGGTTTGGTAGATGAACCAATTCAAAATGTGTTCCAATCAGGGCAAGTTTCTGCAATCCATCACATATAATCCTGTTTCCATTTCTATCCGGAGTCGTACTATCAATTTCTATACCAGCCCTATCGAGAAGATTTATCTCAACACTAGCGACTTCAAGATTCGATCGATTCACTCGAGACTTCTTGCGGAATATGCTATTCAATTTCGCGAACACTCCATCTGGGTCCTGTGGGCTAATACCCCTCAGTTTTTCCGCCCATTGATTGCTGACCTCACTCCTGAAGTATGAAGGGACTAAGTTCCGGACATTCTTCAGGTGTAATTTCAACAAAGCCAACGAGGGATGGTTGTAGTCCAAAAATCGTCGATAAATATTGTTGACGCGTGTGAGAAGAAGGCTTTTCAATCTTTTCAACCTTGCGATGGTTGGTGTTTCATATCCTTCCATATTGTTTCGATGTTTAATATTGGGAACAACTTTCTCAATCGTTTCCAACGTCAGCTTCTCTAACTTCGACAAATAGAGATCTATTTCATCGTCAGTTAGATTCCTGTTATTGGGAACCATTGAGCAAGCGTTGCCATCATCAGAAGGAGGACATTGCTTCTGGTACTCCCGATTAAACTTCTTTTGAAATTTTCCCCAGTCTGTTTTTTTGAAATTCAACCGATGGTTTTCATGTTGAACTGGAATGAGGAAGAAATCATCCCTTTGATGATTGATTTCCATTACGATTGCGTTATGGTCGCTATCGTAAGGAAGCACCTGCAGTTTCCGTTGAGGACTATTAAAGCTGAATTCAAGTCTTGCGTCAGCAATGCAGAGGTCCAAATATGAATTTGTCCTAGGGAATGTTGGGAACTCCGACCCATATAGGTTGCACCTGTATTCAATTTGGTTCTCTGTTATCCATGATTTCAGGAATACACCTCTTGGATTATTGGTGGCGTTTAGCCATGATGTATGCTTGGCGTTCAGGTCACCAGCAAAAATATAATAACTATGCAGCCTGTTCAATTCGAGTATTTCAAACAAGGAATTGAGTTCCTCCTTGAACTTGAGAACATTTTGACCAGTTGCATAGGCAGAGATAACGAAGAGGTTATCCCCACCTGGCAGTGAAAATCTTTGAATTCCATGGAATGCCATGAATTGAGATGGGTTACAGTGAGAAGTATGATGTCAGGCTTTTGCTTAACAATAAATTCAAGGAGATAATCGCGTCGATGTATGGCAACGATAAAGTTGACGTTGATCGAAATGAGGCGAAGCCTATCCATGGGAATATGACTCGATGACAAGTTATTATTAGGCATTTGAAAGACCTAAACGCTGAAAAGCAAAGTGAATTTTTGAATCTTGTTTGTCGATTCTCTCCGACAAAGAATTAAGTTGCTGGTAAATTTTGAGAAGCAGCTCATTATTGCCACTTACATTATTTCCAGCATTTTCTGCTGGTCCTCTAGTGGCTTGTGCAAATAATACTCCGGGCTTGACGAAGTTGGAAGGTATGATATTACGGTGTACTTGTGCTTGCTTTGGAGCAAATTTAACTTTCGCATCTTGATATCGGGAGCATCCTCGATAAGATGCTGGGTGACCAAAAACACCGCAGTTAACGCAGTATAATTTTTCTTTAGGCTCCGTCTGAGCCAATTTGCACTCACCGGGAGCATGAACGTCTTTACATTTAACGCAACGATAGTGCATGGCACAATTGGCAGCCGAATGTCCAAATCTTTGACACCGGTAACACTGGTTGACTTCTCTTTTCTGGAGGCGTTCCCACCTCACCACTCTGAAATTCAAGTACCTTATTTGTTGAAGGGCACTTGGACTGCTCTTATTTGCAATTTGTACCAGGTAAAGTGGTAAATTCTTCCTTTCTATGGTCGACCTTCTTCTCGCAAAAGCTTTGACCGAAACAAAATCAATATCTGGTGCAGCCTCCTTGAGCACCTGAAGAAGATCGACCGTATCCTCTCTGCTGTCCAAACCCTTCAACAAGAAGGTCTGATTCTTTTCACTTTTCGGGGTATACGTGAAGTGTGGAACCTCCCCAGAAATCAGCGCATCTTTGGCTGACTTGAAATCAACCAGTGATTTCGTCTTTATAGTTAATTTTTCAGCATTAACTCTTTTGATTTCGAAATTGGCCAGTTTATTTTCGGCTGCCAATAGCCGAACCATATCTTTCCCGGTCTACCCGAACACGTTGATTGGCGGAACTTTTTCTGTCTTGTTGGAAGCTTTTTCAGAGGAACCAGCAGAACTGCGGGCTGGTTTTTTCTCCTTATTTTTGTGCTTTAAATATTCAATAAAATTAAAGTCATTATCTTGATTAAAATTACCTCCGATGTTTTCTTCAGTTTCCATATCTTCGGTTAATCCCTCCAGCGCTGCAAAATAGTTTTGGCTCTCATTGGTGCCATCAGCACTAAGAACTTCTTCCGGGATTGCTTGATTTGTACTTTTCTTCGGCTTTGTCACCTGTTGCCATTGATTTTGTGGCTGCGTCTTTTGAGGCTTCATCCCTTTCTTGAAAAGATCCTTGAGAGACTGTATCTCTTGTCTTAGTTCATCATTTTCTTTCTGCAATTTGGCCATCTGTTAATTGTCCGCTATTATTTGCAGCTTGCACCCTCCATCTGCGGAGTTTTCTTCGTTATGTTTTCTTTTGGTGATTATCGCCAGTTTCGTATTCGTCGTTTCCCCAGGTTGCCCCAACGGTGAGAAGCCGTCGGGCTCCTCCATACCAGCGGCGAAATTTTCTTTGGTAATTTGTTTTTCGTTACCAATCTAAGTAAAAATATTCGATAGAAATTTCCTGAGTCGATTACTTCGACAATATAAGATTTTTTCCGATAAAAATTAACTTCGGACTAACGTTTTTACAAAATTAATTTAATTTTTGAAAACTTTTGACAGGAGCAATTTAAAAGACGTCTTATTTTCAAGCTTAGTTTTCTATCGTGTGAATAAAAAAAACTAGAATATATTTTTTAAAGTAAAGAGGAGCTTTATTCATTTTTTAAATTTCTTATTAAAAAAAACTTAAATTTTAGTTTTTCGTATTTATAGCATAAAATCAATAACTTTTTCGTATCTATAGAACATAAAATAAATAAAAAAAATATTTTCTTTCTGGTTCGAAACTCAAACATATTAAGTGATTAAATCCGAGAACACACCACACAAATTTTTTCAAGGCAATCAAGCCAAGCTGGTTTCCTGCACTTTTTGCACAAAAATGACGTTCATATTGTACATGTACCTCGTTTCTCAAGTTTAAGAGATGCCTAACGTTCAGGTTCTTCATCTTCTATCTTCAAAATTCGTTTGATGGAAGTGCGAACGTCTCGAGAAATTCTCTGATTAGTTTAGCGGCACAACATATGTGGTTTACAAAGCTCGTCGGCATTTGTACCCAAGAATGTATATCTTATATAACGAAACGTTTTCGACCACTACTTGTGATCTTCTTCAGTACAATCAACTAGTACATTCTGAAAACATGCTTATATACTAACAAATTTAAACAAGGGTAATTATGTTAAATTTAAGGTTGTTAGTATATAAGCATGTTTTCAGAATGTACTAGTTCATTTTACTGAAGAAGATCACAAATAGTGGTCGAAAACGTTTCGTTATACAAAAATAAAAATTAATATAATGTTTAAAGAAACAAAAACAAATGTTTTCATTTTATATTTTACACATTACACTTTTGAATCTTTGTAAACCTATCAATTTTTTCAGAGTTTCAGGATTTAAGCATTTGAAGAGTATAAGAGTTCACAGCACACACATATCAATCAGCCGGTAAAAAAGAACGAGTGGCCATCTTTTCGTCCTGTGAATACAGGAGTAGTTGCTGCACATTTTGTCAAGACCTTCCACACCATTTTTAAGTGGAATTGTAATATAATCTTATTTCTGGTTTTTCACCTTCAGTCCTTGCCCATCGGTGTCTTTTCCACTATATATATATATATATATATATATATATATATATATATATATATATATATATATATATAACCATTATAGAAATAATTTCTCGAAGCGTCAGTCAAACACATGGTTGTCAACCCATATTTTCTTGGTTTAAACGAGACCTTTATCATTAAGATTTGTTGTGGCGCCATCTGTGAATGCTAAGGTATTTCCGATCTTCGAGAAAGGAAAAGAATCATCATGCCCTAAAAGCTAGAATGTGCAATATGTTATACGGGAAATCGTTTGTTGTAACTGATGAAAATCTGACAGCAATGTGCGAATTCAAGGTCTTGAATGGTCTACAGCAGGGAACAGTTACTGCGCCTCTACCCTTCTCAATCTTCATTCGCAAGCTATTGAACGGCTTTGATTTTAACGTCTCGCCAACGCGATCATTGGTAGTGTTTGCTGATGATCTGATCATCTATACGGCAGACCGAAAAGCTACAATAGTTCAGAGCAATCTCCAAAAAATGTTCAATTATGTGCAGCTTTACACTGACAATTGGCGAATGAAAATCAATGCGCAGAAGTGTGAAACAATCTTGTTTCGGACAACGCTACAGGGGGTCAGTCAAGACCTGAAATGTAACTGGAAGGATTTCCACATCATGGCTGGCTAGGGTAGTTCAGAACGGGTTCCACCTAAATCCTGTGTTCGATACCTCGATGTTCATCTCGATCAGTATCTGTACTGTACTGAACATGTACAAAATCATGCTCAGTAAGGCATAAAAAGTAGTCATGGCCCTACGAAGACCCTGGTTGGAACAGTTTTGACATATGGATGTCAGATCTGATACAACCAGAGTGCTAATACTATGGAAAAATTAAAAGTTTCCGAAAGGAAATGTCTTCGTGCATGTACTGGTTTGTACAGGAAGCCTGAAACGGATTGGAAGCATCATATATCGAATAGAATAATTTTTCAAACTGCTAAAGTGACGAAGCAGAAGCATTCTAAATTATTCGTGCTTATTTCCAGTTTTTGTGTTCTTCTTTACTTAGTTTTTGAGTTTCAGCTCAGTATTGCTACATTTAGTTTTGTTGTTTATTTGTGTTAAAAATTAGGGATAGGTTAGATGTATGTTATATTTATTTTATTAGGTTTAGAGATAAGGTTAAACGCTTAGGTTAGGAAGATTGTGATAGAATTTTTCTGGTGTAAGATAGAGTTTTATTAGAATTAGGTTATAACATATTAGGTGTAGGATCAAAGTTCACTGTTGTGTTGAAATTATAAATAATTTTGAAAAGTGTAGGTTGGTTTTTTTTTTCTTTTTCCAATCAAATCATAAAATATAAAGTAAACTTAATGAATTTGAATTTGCTAGGGTGTTGTTGGTCAAATGCGTTTAACTGATAACGTATAAATGCTCAAATGTGAAATTAGATGTTTTGTTCTAGGAAATTTTTTGCGAAAATCTTTTTTTTAATTTTTGATGAGTTAATTCAATGTAAATAATTTAGATCTAAAAAACATAGCTTAAGTCAACTCGGTACGTTAAGTAGTCTCCGAGATTTACTACATTTTTTAACGAAAACATGCTGTTTTGTTTGAATTTTGTAATTTTCGCAAGAAACTTTTTGCAAAATATAATGAACTGATTCAATAGCCAAAGGTTCATTCTAATTTCTACTTCAAAAATTTTGCAAATATTCGTAAGGTTTCTGAGATAGACGGCTGTAAAGTTTTCCAAATTGGCAGTTTCAGTGGGGGCTGCGCCTTAACGTAGAGTACTTTGGATCAGTGACATGGAAGAATTTAATTTGTTTGAAGCTTATTTTTATTTAATCGAGATAATTGAATAGTAGAGTAATATGCAGGTACAACATGAAACGCATTTAAAATTTGAACTATTTTCGGCAGCTGAAATAAATGTAATGGGGCGACATGTCTGCTATAGTCCGACACTTGACCGTTTCCTCGCTGAATTAGCTGGCCGACGAGCAGCTATCAACTCAGTAGACTACGAGTGTCCGAACTGTTGACCTCCGAGGTACAGATCGTTGTTACATCCACAAAACTTTACTTCTTGGGGTCGCAGCGAGGCTTCTATTGCGATATCTTAGGAGAAGGTTAAAACTTCAAAAATTAGTACAAATGAGAACGACTCTAAGGCGTAGGTGATCGGAAAAGTTATCTTTGGATGTTCAAATCTATATTATACTATTTATGGTTTGTTGATTGCAATGTAAATATCAAATACAAACAAAATCTATAGTTTTTTTCTTGAAAATCCATCGGTCCTGGCTTCTTTGAGTAAGCAGACGCGTTTCGGCTGAAGACACTGAAGATGACTCCAACGAGTCGAAACTCGTCTGCTCACTCAAAGAAGCAAGGCCCGACAGCATTTCAAGAAAAAAGAGAATTGTCCTGCGGATATCAAATAAATAAAATAATTGACTATCAAATAAATTCTTTCTATTTACGCTCAATAAGTTTATAGAATATGTTAATGTTAAAAGAGGGCCAAAAACAATAACTGTATGTAATAAAAATGAATAAACTCAATTCTTTCGAAATTTCTTACGAGACCCAGAACATGTTCGATCAATTTATTACTCATATGGATACCTACCTTGAGTTTCTTTGCTGACCCATTTTTGATTAAATTCGATGGAGTCAAAAATTCCTGCAGCATGCAATGAAAATAAAAGCAATCAAATCATAAATCATTCCATTTTTTTGCAGAATTTTGAAAGACTATTTTTTAAATAGAACTGTAATTTTTTCAAAATTCAGTCAAAAAAGCAAATCACTTACATTTCCAATCAACGTCATATTTGTACTTGTCTGTTGCAGATCATTTTGTTGTTTTGCCTAAATAAAATAAAAAAAAAACTAAATTATAACAAGCAAACTAAGCAAATGTCGCAAGAAAAAAATAAAAAAAAATTTAACATTCCTTAAAATTGAGTTCAGTAAAACTACAATACAAAAGTTTTGAATTTTGTTTAACTCATTTAATAGCAAAAAATAAAAAAAACTTAGACTTACCTGCTCTGCCATCTTCCGTTGGAAAAAAGCTGCCATGTCACGATTTTCAAGTTGAAACTTTTTTTTGAAACCCAAAAATAAAAGGAAAGAAAATAAAAACGATGAGTTGCAAATTAAACTCTGACCTTTCAAAAATACATTAAAAGAGATATGATAATTTCAATGCTGATAAACTTATTTAATTGATAAAAATTTGAATACTATGTTTGTCAATAAAACACGGTTTATGCAAAGGAATAAAAAATATCAACGGATCAAATAGAAATATTTTATTTTTGTGTATTTTGATGAATTTCAATATGAATTTGTTGACAATTTTGACTCATATTATTAAGTCTTGTACAAAAACAAGAGATAATTTTAATCGTTTTGAGTACCATTATGTTGATGCTGTCCGCCATCGCTAAACAACCTTCCTCTGAAGGTCAAATAGGTCACCAATATGCAAAGACTATTATTACGGTTTATTTAAGCTGCACTAGTCCCAGGCCAGTTGCCCTGGAAATCCACCACCGAGTCGAGGGAACTTTTTTATGACAAACCTTCAGAGAATGTGAACTTAGTCTATAAGTAACGTAAAATCATAAGCTAAGAAAACGTTAAATCATAGGCGAATTGCATTTAATCTGCAAATAACGTAAAACCATAGGCTAAGTAAATTTCTTCAGAGTTAGGGAATAACCGTCGAAACAGAAACAAAACATCGTAATTCGACGATGGGGGACACGAACTCAAACAATGTTTTTCATGCCTTAGCTAAGCCTGTCAAATTTTCTTTCCAAAATGGCTATGATTGGACGTGGTTAAGGAGTGGATTGGAAAGCTGTTGAATTTGTGGAGTTTCGCCATATCTAATTATTATACATTACATTGCAAAACAACTCAGAGCATGCACTTTCCACTATACTCACAATACTTATTATAGCATACACTATATTCAACAAATATTTTTAATACCAGTCAGTCAGTTATATTCATTATTCGAAAAATTGTTCTGATGTTGTCAAGACAACTTCAAGAAGTAATTCAAAAAGGATCAATTAGAATGTTTTCTATTAATTAATTATTAAAACGATTAAACCTCTTGTTAAATAGACATATTGTTTATTGATTCTGTAGCAAGTTTAATTTAATCAACTAAGCTAAAAACAAGAAGGTTTGAATATTACGAGGAAGAGAGCTGCGTTTTTTTGAAGATCGATATAGTATTAAATTACCTATATATAGGTAAATTTTAATGAGTATTTGTTCTGCCAAAGGCAGATTATACTACACTTTTTTATACACATAACAATGCAACACTACAACTGGTGACCACCCGACAAAGGCAAAAGTACCTTTTGTAATTCTCCGTCAAGGGCACAAGCGTCTTCAACAAAACCTCGATAAAGGCACAAACGCCTTTTGTAAACCTCCGTCAAAAGCACAAGCGCCTTCAACAGGTTATTCATTAACAATTATTGTCCAATAATATTTTTTATTCGTTCTTTTATATTTATTGTAACAGCTATAACATATTCTTTTAACATATTACACACGCATTTAGTTTTCAGCCCTATTATTTTCCTGTGGGCGAGTGTCTGTTCACACTCAGTTGATTATGACCAATGATAACAATGTGGACGGCCCTAATCGTCACATAAGTTTGAGCGCTTTACCAGTTAAAGCTCCTACCTTCTGGCCAACAGAGCCAGAGCTATGGTCCGACCAGCTAGAGGTCCAATTCGCGGCTGCTGGTATGTCATTAAGTACCTCTAAATATCGAGTCGTTGTTGCCCCACTTAGCATGAACGATCTGGTTATGGTTCGGGATATAGTGAAAAAACCTGACGTTCCGGATCCATACAAATTAAAGAGGCATTGATCAGTCGTCTCACAGTCAGTGAAACTACCCGACTGAAACATCTTTTACGTGATCTTGAATTGAGTGACAAGCGACCATCTCAGTTGCTCAGGGAGATGCAGCAGCTAGGAGGCTCTAAGGTTAGTGACGACCTCCTTAGGACTCTCTAGCTGCAGCGTTTACCTGGACATGTTAGAGCACTTTTAGTTTGTAACCTAGAGTCATCTTTACAACAATTAGCTGAGACGGCTGATAAAGCATTGGAAATATTAACATCGCCATCAATTTTTGCAACGTCCATTGAAATGTCGCCGGTACAATCTTTTCAAGCAGTAATTTGTGCATTAACCTCACACTCTATTCAAAACTCATGACAGAAGGTCGCGGACTTATCTAAGCAAATGGCCATGTTTTTAAAAAGACTTGACAATACTTCCTCTCGTACACAAAATGCATCGGGTAGGCGAACACGTTCACCCTCTGGACGCCGTTCTTGTCCTTCTTCTAACACACAAAAACTAATCAACCGCTCTTCTCTGACGGTAGGAAAGCGCGCCCTTTCACCAAGCCGTCGCATTGTGGTGTTCGCTAAGAGCACACAAAGGCACTATCCGATTGACACTGGCGCGGACACTTCAGTTTTGCCGAACATACACTCCGGAAGTCTACTTTCGTCTGGCCTCAGGCTTTCGGCACCTAATCACTCATCCATCAATACGTATGGACGAAAAACTCTAACATTAGACCTGGGACTTTCTCGTGAGTTTCCATGGAGTTTTGAAATAGGGGATGTATCTAGACTGATTTTAGGCGCAGATTTCTTGTGCCACTATGGGCTAGTAGTAGACTTGGCGAACTGTATCCTGGTGGACTCACTCACCATACTTTCGTCTTCCGGACATTACGCTTCCACTACATTTTCGAACCTCTGTGTTCAACTCCAGTCTCATTGGGACCCACGGATACATTCACTTATTCGCAAATATCGTGCCACCGCGATCGATGATGGGTTCACTAAACCCACAAAACACGACGTAAAACACCATATCCTCACTAAAAGTCCTCCGATAGTATCGAGAGCCCGTCGATAAGCTTGCGGCGGCTAAAAAAAAGTTCAACTTTTTAATGACACAAGGAATATGTAGGCCCTCTAATTCAAGTTGGTCCTCTCCTCTTCATATGGTTAAAAAGAAGAATGGAGAGTGGCGTCTATGCGGCGACTACAGGCGCCCCAAAGCGGTCACGATTGCCGTATTACGCAGTAGCGTACAGCAATATATTCACTTCAAGCCATTGTTTCCGAATGTCTCAAACGAACACTTTTAGCTGCTATAAGCGCCTATCTTAATCCCAATCACAAAAACTGGGATTGAAGGGTGTCCGCAATACCTTGCGCTCTGCGTTTTTAAATTATTTGGGGAAACTAATCGCAGCACTTGACCTCCACAAGCAACTCCGAGCAGTGCGTGGCCAACTCCGAGCAAGAATTGAAGACGATAGACATACGGGCGATGAGCGGTATGATCTGCGATCTTGCCTCTCTGGTTTCAAGGCAGGTGATGAGATATACCGATCAAATTTCAAGCAGAGCAATGTGGCCAAAAATTATAAGGCTGAACTTGACAAAAAATTTATAAAATGTTGGGTTCTTGAGGTACTGAGACCGACTCGATACCCTAAATCGAACATGTCCGGAAAAGAGCTGTGAGCCTGCGTTAGATATTCTGGAACTTGAAAAGAGTTTTCCAGCGTATCCAGAATATCCACCCATCTAGCGGAGTTGAAGGCGTTCCTGATGTCGATGTCACCAACAGGAAGATCCGTCGCATAGTGCGTCTATATGCCTCTGCCTTCTGGACCGCGTTCACCACCTCTGCAATCGCATCAATGATAGAACGTCCTGCTCTAAAGCCGTACTGCCGAAGGGATAGTTCCCCAGCAGTTCAAATCGCGTCAGTGAGTCTTCCCTTGATGAGTTTCTCTAACACTTTCCCAGCCGTGTCTAGCATGCATAACGGGCGGTATGCAGACGGCGATTGGGGATTTCCCTTCCCCTTGCTGATCAGCACGAGCCTCGCCACCTTCCATCGTACCGAAAAAACCCTGTCCCGTGGGCAAGCGCTGAATGTGCTGAGCAGCAAGTCAGGACAATGGTGATAGACGAGGGCAACACCTCAGCCGGAACACCATCTGGACCTGGAGCCTTCCTCACTTTCAGTGAAAGGACTGCCTCTTCCAGTTCCGGCTGTGTGAAGAGTGGACACTCGACTGCTGTTTCACAATGGACAGCGTCAACACGGACAGGATGGGCGGAGAAGAGTCCCCGCACTATCGCGTCGATCTTTTCCGCGTCATGTATACAAGGCTTCCGTAGGGCACCAAGCTTCCGCATTAGTAGCGTGTAGCCAAGGCCCCACGGATCCTTGTTCACATTGTCCACTAGGTCTTGCCAGCAGCGAGCCTTGCTAGTGTTGATCAATTTGCGAAGGCATTTCCTGGCCGACTTATATGCTGCCACCCAGTTTCATGCCTCGTCACGGTTTCGCGCCCGTTGAGCCTTACGTCGAAGCTTGTGACGCTCCCTTCGCTTTTCAGCGATTTCAGTAGACCACCAGTACACTGGGGGCTTGCCGTGCCGGGGTCTTCGACGGGGCATAGAAGCTTTGCAAGCAGTCGTAATGATGCTCATAGTAGAGTTCACCACGTCTTGAGCTGCTAGTTCTTCAGTCTCCTCCGAAGCTGCCTGCAGCGGCTCACCTCCTGTGAGCACCTCGACGAACCTCTCGACGTCCATCCTTCCGATGTTCCATCCAGTTGTAGAAAGCCGAGAGCACGGATTGTAATTGATAACTACATCTTTTAATCTAGCTTTGAAACAGAAATCAGTAGAGGAAAAAGGACCGAACTCAAGTGAATCGTGGTTTCTTATCATGCACAAGATAGGAGAGTGAAAATAGAGATCAGTACGAGCAAATAGCACCGCAAAAAAAATTTCTATTCCGAGAGGGGTATACCGTCTGCCTGTCGGGTACGCAATTCCTTACGTAAATTTAAATCAAAGTGATGGCGAAAGAGTTGGTACAAAAAATCCTGGTCTAAGAAAACTCTACGAGACTTCAGGATAGGAAGATAGAGGAACGTTAAAAGACGCTGATAGGGTTGGTAGGGAAAATTAAACTTGTAGAATAAATACCGAGTGATCCTTTGCTGAACAGACTCCAAGGATGAATAAAAGTACGAACAGCGAGGAGACCAGACGACAGCACAATATTCAAGAAGTGGACGAACAAAGCAAACAAACAAGCGGACAGCAACAGAAATGGGCCAAATTCATTCACATGTCTGAGCACGAATCCTGGGGCTCTTGATGCCCTCGATACCACATTCAAAATATGCGCATCGAATTTGAGCAACGGATCAGACGTGTCTTTGAGTCTTTAAACGTACTCACTGCTAGGAGAGGAGCATCACTTGAAGTATAATTAAAAACAGCGGGAGAGGACTCATGTGTAAATTTAATTTTGTGGCATTTGACAATAATGAGGCAAAGGAAATGATTTACACCAGTAAGCTCTTGTTAGTGGTAGAAGCAGTCCTGTAGAGATTTGATCACACGGAAAACTTTAAAACCGTCTGCAAAAATAGGACAAGGTGACCTTATTACAGACGGAAGGTCACTGATAAACATAAAAACAGAAGGGGGCCAAGGATGGAGCCTTGCGGAACACCAGATGAAAGGAAGAATGGAAGTAGCTCATAGATATAGAGAGTACTGGATCCGCAACCGGTCGTGAGAGCCGAAGCAATTAGCAACCTTCGCCAAAGTTGTGTGAAGTTGAGGTTTGAAGTGATATGCTTTTGTTTTTGTATTTTATTCACTCCGAAACACGATCACGTTTAAAAAGTTTATAATTTTGAAGATCACGTGTACGAAATCGGCACTTTAGTTCACTGTTTTTATTAAAAACTTACGAATTTTCCATCCGCTTTGACACATGAGTTTTCTCGCCGTTTTCGCGCCTCTTTCTTTTTCTTTTGCGTTGACGTTCGAGTTCTCTGTGAGAGTCGTTTGTTGTGTTGTACTCAAACTGTTTTACGAATGATAACGAAGGTGCGATCGTGTGCACGTGAAATGAAATTTTGTCGGTGTGCGCGGGTGTCAGTGGGGGAAGTGATTCTTCTGAAGAGAGGAAAGAAAAACCTGTCTGGTAACAAAGGGGAAGGAGAAGCAGAGGGAATCATATAGTTTCGAGAGCGTAAGTTATTTATAACTTATTTATGTGGTAAATTTGCTTCTCACATGGACGAGTACACAAATTCTCGTTGCTCGTCCATTTATTTATATGCCTTTGAAGTAGCTAGTACCAGGAAGACACACATAGCATGCACGTAGGGACAGATAGGAAGACATCCACGAGAGAAGGACTTTATTCATTCCGTAAGACTTCAATTTATAGCATAAAAGAGAATGGTTCACAGTGTCGAATGCTTTAGTAAAGTCGGTGAAGATGATATCTACTTGATGTTGATTATCTAAACATTTGCAAAGTAATCGGCAAATTCAATTAAATTACTGGTTGTTGATCGACCCTTGAGGAACCCATGTTGTTAAGGTGTTATCATTGGACTCAGTAAATCAGACAGACGGTTGTGGACCAGACGCTCCAGCAACTTTGGAAAGCAAGACAGTGACATATAGGACGATAATTTTAAGGGTCGCCACTTTTAAAAATCGGGATAATGTTTGCTTCTTTCCAATAAATGTAAATGTTTCCAGAACAAAGATTAAGGTTAAAGAGATGGGATAGGGGAACACTTAAAGAGATGGGATAGGGTAACAAGTGATTTAATAAATATGTTGGGGATTCCATCTAGACCAGGACTTATATTAGAATTCAGGAGATTCATTCAGGATTCAACTTCTGTGAAAGAGAATAAAGGAATGGAGGGTGAGTTGTAAATTTGTTCTTGAAGGGATTAGTGCACGAAGACGCAGAGAAGGTAGAAAAAAAAAACCGAGCAAACAAATCTGAAATTGCTTGAGGAGTTGAAGCCACAACATGATCCCATATGAATACTATGAAGAATGCTATGCAAAGATTTGCAACATCTAATATAAGACCAGAAAGGCTTTACGTTATTGGGAAACAAAAACCTCTCCAGGTTACAAAAGTACGTTTTCAGTGCCAATTTTATTTCTTTTTCTCCAGTAGGCCTTAACTGACCAAACTTCAATCGAGCTTCCTCAGTGCAAGTAGTTTTAAATCGGCGGAGTCCTACGACTTTCTCTTTTAAAGCTCTTAGAACTCGCTGAGTAAGCCAAGGTTTAGCTTTAATGCGAACATCAATAGACAATGGTGGATGATGCAGGTCCATTGATATATAATGGATACAGGCGGGTGCTATACATATACAACTGGCTGGTATATTGGCAAATACCAGGTTAAGCTGTCGGCCGTTTTGGTCCCGGATGAAATTATAATGTAAAAGAGAACAATGAGACATAAAGGAAGTTGCCGACATGGAAAAACTATCAGTTGATAAGATAGCCAAAGTATCATTAGTTATCCATTCTATACTCTCTCAGAATTAAAATCGCCAGAAAGTAGTGTATATATATATATATATATATATTTATATATATATATATATATATATATATATATATATATATATATATATATATATAATATATATATATATATATATATATATATATATATATATATATATATATATATATATATATATATATATCAGAATCTAGGTGATGCGTCAAAATGTAAGAAGAGAAATCATCAAAAAAGTTTCATAAGTGTCTAACGAGGATTTACAGGGTATATACACAGTAGATACTAATAAAGAAGTCTTATGAGAAATCATGATGGCCGCAGAAAGGGTTAGGTGTGTGTATGTGAGAGTTCCGGATATGTACGGGCGTTGTCATATAGCCTGTCATGCATTTTAGATTGGATTAAGCCACGTGCAATAACAAGCTAATCATCCTCTGTATGATTTTTACAAGTTTGCTCGAAGAGTGGATGTAAAATGACGTGGGACAAATCCCAGCCTGAAGGTTTGCAGCAAATCATTACAGAAAATTAACGAAATTCGCTAAAATATCATCTTTCAACTAGAAGTAAAAACAGGCCACGATGATGTAATGAGTAAAGTAATCAGAAATAATATTCAGGATTTGTAACATTTTCAGAAAACTCACGAAATCAAGGAGGACTACTGTTGTGTTTGTCAAGATGCGAATGACGACAGACAATGTAAATTTAAAAGAGAGTCTTTATTGATACAAATTATTATCTAGAAGATTTCGTGGGGGTCCGTATGAGAGCGTAGCGATGCGAACTTAGGCTCATGTCGACCGTGTCTAGTTGACGAGCGATGACATGTGGAACATGTGGAGAAGAGTATGTCTACATCTTTGTCGATGCCAGCGTCATCTACCAGTGATGATGTGTGACCACTATTGACGCGAAAATCAAATCCAAAGTTTTCTATACGTAACATTTCCTCCCACAATACACAAAAGCGTTGAAGTACAAAATAATATTAGTGTGTAATCTGAAGACGATTAGGTTGGCGTCGAATCCTTGTAGATCTGCAAACTGGGGTCCCGTTGTTCTTGATGTTGGGCTGTTGGCAGCAAGTGCCTCTTGAATCCTTGGGACTGATTGCTCAGGATTCGGTGGTGCCTTTTCATAAAAATGGAGTCTTCGATTCATTTGAACAATTGGGGTATTATTTAGTCAATGCGACATTTGAAAATATTACTTTCGTAATCTATTTCATAATGAATGTGGCCCAAACGTTTTATGACCTTTCCGGGGATCCACTTGGCTATTCGCGGATTACCTGACATAAAGTATACTTGTTCGGCTACTTGTAGTTCTCGAAACGATGTATTGAATAGAGTTTGCTGCTTCTCTGTGATTTTGGTGTGGAGACTATCGGGTCGTACAAGATCAAAACGTGTCCGTATGTTCTGACCAAGAAAGAGTGATGCGGGTGCCACGCTCGTCGTCGTATGCGGAGCTTTTCGATGAAACTGCAGATGTTTGTTTAGTTTCTGTCATAAGGTACTCGTACTTGGTGTTGTTGACATTGCTTTCAGTAGGTCTTTTATTGTTTCCACGAACCGTTCCGCTTGGCCGTTTGTAGAAGGTTGGCAAATCGCCGAAAATTTGTTGTATTTCACTCCCGAATTGGCTAAGAACATTTTGAATTCGCTGGAAGTAAATTACAGCCCATTATCGAAAACGATCGTGACCAGAACTCCATAGGCTGCAAAAAGTATGTCCAAGGTTGCTATTGTGGCAGTTGACGTAGTCAATTTCATAACCTCAACTTCAAACCATTTGCTATACTCATCGACTATGATTAATAACATTGATCCAGCTACGGGGCCGTCGTAGTCTACGTGTTCTCTCTCCCAAGGTGCATTGGGGTACTCCCAATGGTGAGTACAAAATTTAGGCGGTGCTTGTGAGGTTTTTGCACACGATTTACAGGATTTTGGAGTTCGTTCAATGCCCCCATCGATACCAGGCGAATAGATAAAAAATTGTGAAATGCCTTTCATTTTCATAATACCTAGGTGTGCTGCATGTAGATCTCTGAGTATATCATCCTGTAGAGACTTTGGTACGACCACTCTGTGTTCAAAGAGCAGGTATCCTGCAGCCAGAGTATAATTTGACTCTGGTATTTTGTATTTGTAGTCAGCCAAGTTGCATCTAAACTCGAGCAATTGGACGATTCCGCCCAATTCGGGGTCTCTTGACGTTTCTTTTGCGATGCGGTCAGCACGAATAGGCAATTGGTTGATTTGACAGACTACGAAATTATCAAATTCATCGTACTCGGCTGTAGCTTCATATTGTTTTATGACATACAGCATGTTGACTGACTCTTCAGTGATGGCTAAGGGTACACGAGAGCAACAGTCGGCATAGCGTTTTAAATACTACCTCATAATCGAAATTAGCCAAGTAATCGGCGTTGCTTCCCATACGGCTAATGCACAGAACTGGGAGAGACTTCGTTGGATAAAGGATCTGTGTCAATGGTTTGTGATTCGTTATCAAAATAAAATGCCGGGCGTATAGATAATAGAAAAACTTTTGAGCTGCCCGAACTATTGCCAACGCCTCTTTGTCAATTTGGGGGTATCGTTGCTCTGTCTGACTCATTGTGCGGCTTGCAAAAGCTATCGGTCTTTTTCTGCCATCCGGAAGGCGATGCGATAAAACTGCACCTAAACCAGTCTTACTTGCATCTGTGGCTAAAAGAAGAGGTAGTGCGTGGGCACTTTGGAGACGTCAGAATTCTCTTTATTTTCTTATAAGTTCTGTTTAGTTCTTCTGACTTCTATATGTTTATCTGATTTATTTATTCCATTTAAGTCGAGTTCTTGTCCCAAAAATTCGATTGCATCTGCAGCGAAAAGGCGTTTTTCTCGATTAAGCCGAAGACCATTTGATCTCAAGCGGTCAAATAATTGGATTATGGATTGAACCAAATCTTCGAAATTGTCTCCGAAGGCGACGATATCCTCAAAAAATATGCAAGCTTTTTTTATATTTTTGTGGACTTCTTCAATACGCCGTTGCCAGAGCGCGGGGATATTGGCTGCGCCATAAACTCCACGGCGTGGGCGATTGCGGCCATGGGTTACGTGATCAAAGTAAGTGCATGACTGAACTCATCGTTGATCGTAAGATAGGTGTAAGCATCCGTGAGATCTGAATGGCGAAATAGTTTTGCCCCTTCATCTGATTGAAAATATGGTCTGATTTTGGAATCGGATGCTCGTCAATTATTCTTTGAGGATTAAGAGTGGATTTGTAATTGCCAGTTACTCTTATAAGGCCGCCCATTTTTGCCACAACGTGAGTGCTAGAGGCCCATTCCAAGTTGTCGACTTGAATGTACTGACCTGAAACGAGTTTCTGATCAATTACCTTCGCATAAGCATTGCGCAATGCATGTGGAATTTCTCGTGCCCGTACGAAAACAGGTTTAGCATTCGATTTAAATTTCACTTCAGCTGGCGGTCCTTCAAGTTTTCCAACTTCTTTACCGAAAATATCTTGGTATTGTGATACGATTTTGTCTGATTCTTTCGTTTGTTCCGATGTGAGGTTTGATGAGACTGTAGAAAACGCGTTGATTTTTTCTGACTTCGAAAAAATCTGAGCAAAATTGATCTCTTTGACAAAATGCGAAATCCATTCCCTTCCGAAAAGCGAATCGGAATTACCTTCGACAATATATGAGTTGAGTCGAGCAGTTTCTTTACCGACAGTGACATTTACAGGAGTCGTTCTAAGACAATTAATCCGATGCCCTGTGTAACTCGTTTTCAATAAGGTAAAGTTTCGTTTTATTTTTCGAAGTACATTGATGCTAACGATGGCACATGGTGCGCCAGTGTACTATTCCAAATCAATTTGTTGTCCATCTTTTTGAACCTTTAGGACTTGCTTGTGGTTATTCAGGAGCGAGTTTACCCGATAAAGTCTGATCGTGTCGTCAATACAATGAACTATATCTATGTTTTTAGCGGGTCCTTTGTCTTTCCAGGCGGGCGCTGATTGGTTCGTGTTCTTACTAGACGACCTACAAACGCGTGATATGCGCCCTCTTTTTCCACATGTATGGCAAGTTGCGTCTTTGAATTTATAGTGCCGACGTGTGTGAGAACCACCACACCCAGCACAGTTACTAGAATTTCCAGTATTTCTTGAATGTGTAGGTATGTGTCTTAGTTCACTGGTATTTCGACTACGGTTATCAGTCGGTAGTTTATGCGTATTGTCCTTTTTGACTTGGCTGTGTGTAACCTAACTTATGTTTTTTTCGGACTGGGTTGAAGCCATAACTTGAACTTCATTGGCTACTTTTCGTGTAGCTTCAAGGGCATTCGCGATATCGTGTGCCTCGGTGAACGCAGCCAATTATTTTATCGCACATCTCCCGTGATTCTAAGCCATGTACAAGTTGTTCGGTCAACATGCAGTCCAAAAAATTGCCATATTCACAAAATGCAGCAACTTGTTTCAAGCGGAGTGAAAATTTCGAAAATCTCGGCGAATTTGTTCTTTGCTTGGTTAGGGTTTCTTTGATTTGTGCATAAGTAAACGTTTCTGGTGCTTTTGGACTCGCTAAGAACTTGAGCGCTTTATTCAGCTCTACACCCATGTGTACCCGAGCATAATTAGTATGAGGGGTCTTTTCCAGCATGTAGCATCAGCTGGTTCATATTTCTGATAAATATTCTTACTTCTTTATGTTAATTAGTAATAAAAAATATTCTTTTGAATTAACCCCGTTTCTATTATCAAATTTCAACAAATTTTCTACTTTTTTCAAAGCCATTACGTTAAATCGATCTCCCTCGATAGAATTCCAATTAAAAAATCACACTGCATGAAAGTTCCATGAACACTTTCAGCTGGAATCTAAAGGCGCAAAAATGAAAATTCGAAATTACTTTTTCCCCACCGACTATTTTTGATTAACGATTGATATGAACGCTATCCTGATAGGAAACGTAAATAATTTCCATGAAAAATTCCCACGCTATCGCCAGAATTCGTTTTATATCGGCTAATGTTGTTTGCCATAAAGCTCGGCAATCTAGTTTAGACAACAGGGTGCCGCACCCCGAAGTATTCTATTGTGCCAAATTCTGGCGAAACGACTTGGATATTATGGTAAACGAAAATAAACAATTTAAAATCCTACGCCTACACGTTACATTGTATGTACAGAGATTGTAGCATTATTCAATGACCACGCGCTACAAATTGTATTTTTTCTCGCTCCCCGCTGCCACGCCACACCACGCTGCAGTGTAAATTTGCGTTTGGCTACTTGGTCTTGATGACCCAGTGAATCTATAATAGAAACCCGAGTGCTTATTGTTGTTGATAGATACTTATTGTCTCATGCAAATATTTTTCAGCCAACAAACACTATAAATTCGCAATAAACACGGCATGGGCAGGCCTTCACGATAGACTGGGCATTGGCGAATAAATCAGAAACGATGGGCACTAAGCAATCATCGCTAACAATCAATAAAGCTTAAAATTGATTATAAATCATTAGAGATACATGTACGTAGATAGTTTATCGATTCCTAGTATTCGTTCGTTGTACAGAATATACGTTGGCGGCTATGGGAAATTAAGGGTGAATACGGAAACCACCAAAGCAGCCGTGCAAGGAATACTCCTATACTATAATGACAGGGAATAAACATCAATGAGCTATTTCTTGTGGCCATATCAATCTGTAGTACGTATTACGCAATACCGCACGTGATCTGTGTCGCGTATGAACACGTATGTTGTATGGTGTTCAATTATTCATATCAGCTTTTGATGTTGGCTGCTGCTACGCCACGAACAATTTTGATGGAAACTATGGTTTTGTGTGGGAATGTTAATGAAAAGTATGCAATTCGCTTTTGGATAAAAAAATGTAAGAATGGCACCTTATTACATGGTGTTATGCAGTCTACTACGAAACTAGTAGCTTCAATTAACGCGACATTTTCTGTACATATTTCTAAACAGAACACTCTTGGTGGGTGGCAAATGCCGAGGCATGTTGGGAATAATTAAGCGCAAAAATATTGGGAATTTCTATTGAGCTGTCCAATTTGTTGTCAAGGATTTTTAAGAATTTTTAGTGATTTTTCACTGTGAGTCCGCGCAGGAAACGGGTATATTCTGGCGCGAGGTTCAGGGAGCTACGAAGAAGACCGGGCTAAGCTGTCTATCTAGCCAATAGAAAAGTTCCTGGTCTGATATACAGATGGCGGTGCTAGTATTAAATCCATATGATTTTTAGTTAGTACCAACCTTCAAACGATACGTGTCAAAATTTGACAGCAGTCCGACCATTAGTTTGTGAGATATTGCGTTGTGAGTGTAGATACTTTTGGTATTTGAAGAAAGGTGGAAAAAAGAGAATTTCGTGTGCTGATAAAATATTGCTTTTTGAAGGAAAAAAACAGTTGAAGCAAAATCTTGACTTGATGAAGAGTTTCCGGGGTCTGCACCAGGAAAATCAACCATCATTGATTGGTATGCTAAGTTTAAACGTGGTGAAATGAGCACCGAAGACGACGGACGCAGTGGATGCACAAAAGAGGCTGGCACCGACGAAAACATCAAAAAACTTCACAAAATAATTTTGAATGACCGTAAAGTGAAGTTGATCGAGATAGCAGACATTGTGAAGATATCATCTGAAAATGTATATCATATCATTCAAGAATATTTGTACATGAGAAAACTGTGTGCAAAATGGGTGCCACGCGAGCTCACAGCGACCAAAAGCAAAAACGTGTTAATGATTCTGAGCAGTGTTTAAACGCAATAAACCTGAATTTTTGCGTCGATATGTGACAATAGATGAAACATGGCTCCATCATTTCACTCCGGAGTCCAATCGACAGTCGGCAGAGTGGACTGCACACGATGAACCGAATCCCAAAAACACAACAGTCAGCTGGCAAGGTTATGGCATCAGTATTTTGGGATGCGCAAGGTATAATATTCATTGATTACCTCCAAAAGGGCCAGGCCATCAACAGCGATTATTATATAGCGTTATTGGATCGTTTAAAGGATAAAATTGTTAAAAACGGCCCCATTTGAAGAAAAAAGTGCTGTTTCATCAAGACAATGCACCGTGTCACAAATGAATGAAAACAATGGCAAAATTGCATGAATTGGGCTTCGAATTGCTTCTGCATCCACCATATTCGCCAGATCTGGCCCCCAGCGATTTTTTCCTTTTCGCAGACCTCAAAAGAATGCTCGCTGGATAGAAATTTAGCGCCAATGAAGAAGTTATCGCCGAAACTGAGGCCTATTTTGAAGCGAAAGACAGATCGTACTACAAAAATGGCATCGAAAAGTTGGAAGATCGCTATAATCGCTGTATCGCCCTCGAAGGCAACTATGTTTAATAATAAAATCGAATTTGCCAAAAAAAAAAAATGTGTTTTACTATGGTAGACCGGGGACTTTTCAATTGGCCTGTTAGCTTCGCTTGGCGACTGCGTACGCGTGCTCATTGGCTAGCTATTTGTGGTATAAATTGGGGCAGGTTCTTTTGTCCCACCTCGAAACTGCACTACAAAACGTTAATTACGATATTATCTTTAATATTTTTTTGTTGCTGAGTGTCGATAAAGCTACTCTACAGTTAAACAAAAGTTTCGTCGCCCCCAGGCTAGCCGACAGGGTAGCTTGAGACGAATATATAGGGTGAGCCATATACAAATTTCTTTTTGAAAATGCTATAAAATGAACCAAAAATCAAATTTTTTCCTTATATTTTGGCTTTTTTCGCAAGAACAAACCTTCTCGTTAGTTTTGAAATACAATTTCATTCATACTGGCTGGCGTGACAGTAGGTCATCCTCTCAGCCCAATATTCCAAGACATTATAGATGGTTTCGGGCCCTATATGAGCAATGGTTTGTTCAATATTCAAGTTCAGTGCTTGAATCGTTTGTGGATATTCCGCATAACATCGATCTTTCACAGCGCCCCATGAAAAGAAGTCCAACGGTGTCAACTCGCAGCTTCGAGGCGGCCAATTGACATCGCCAAGGTGGTTGATTACAAGATCGATTGTTTGATGAGCCGTATGGCATGGCACGTCACCCTGTTGAAACCAAAGGTCTTTCCAGTCCAAATCCTCAATCTGCGGCTACAAAAAGCCGGATACTATGCCTCTGTAGCGCTCCCTGTTGACCGAAATAGCATTCCCAGCCTCATTAAAAAAAAAACGGTCCAATTATGCCACCGCTCCAGAATCGACACCACACTGTCACTCACTGAAAATGCATTGGCTTCTCGACAATCACGTGTAGGTTTTCCGAGCCCCAGATGCGGCAGTTTTGTTTGTTCACATAGCCTCCGAAATGAAAATGTGTCTCATCAGAAAAGATGATTTTTTCAGAAAAATCTGCATCCAGTTTGATTTCAATATTTCCCAACAATGTTCAAGCGTAAATCTATTATTTTGTTCTGTGGAAGGTTAATTCTGACTCACTGACATATTTTTGGGTGAGAAACAGCCGTCAGTGTCAAAATAACATGTGACTTAAAAAGAAACTACTATATTGTCCACCCTGTATACACCAAATAAAAAGAAAAAAACTTCCGTTCCTTCTTTGAAGAAGATCAGGGCGCGCAACATGTCAAACCTAAAGATCACAAGGGTTCAGCTTACAACTGAAGGATATGAAAGATTTTACTTAACCATATTCTCTTGTTATAATAAAGCTACGGTTCCACGGCATCCAGTTTTCGAGGGGGTTTTCACCGCGAAAAAGGAAGTTGAAGATATCCTTAGTACCTTAACCAGCAAGTTGTCTCACGCTCCTGAAGGAATCCTAAACTGAGTACTTAAAAATTGTAGGTAACCCGTCTCTTCCTTTTTGACCATAATATACAATAATTGTATAAACAATAGCTACTTTCTCCAATCATAGAAAACCAGCAGACTCATTCCAACACCAAAACCTAACTGCGATGGGAGTATTAACAACTTCCGGCCAATCTCTCTACTACCGAATATGGGCAAAATCCTTGAAAGGATTATCTTGCGTAGCTTCAACGACTTCACCTCTCCATTTATTTCTCATTTTCAGTTTGGATTCGAACACAACCGATCTACAGAGCAAGCTACAATGCAACTACATAACAAAGTCACCCGTATCTACAGCGAAAAGAGTGCACAGCGACCTGTGCTCTCGATCTAAAAAAGCGTTTGACTCAGTATGGATCAACGGGCTCAAGCTCAAACTAGAAATGTCATCTTGGCCAGTCACAGTCCTAAGAATTCTATCCTTTCAGATAGAACCTCTCAAATAAAATTAGAGAATCTCATCTCCATCCTATCCCTATTCACCCTGGGGTCCCCCACCAAGGCTTTGGTGACTGCATTTTGTAAATTAAATACAAAACCCTTCTGACATGAGCGTAGGTTTGTTTACCCAAGTTGTTTCTAGTCAATTATAAATTGAATTGAAAATATATACTCTTATATATGTGTAAAAGCTTAGACATTGATTTGACTGATAGTTATAACTATGCTAAGGGCTCTTTTGCCCCGGCAGTTTAATAAAAACACAAATGTTGAGGACTTGCTTTAACACATGAAATACATTGTCGCACAATTGATCTCGCTAGCTGCTTCCCTCTTATTGGCCAAAAACGTTGTCTCGTAGTGGAGAGCAGGGCCTGCGCCCCAAGATGGCAATTGACGCGGTGAATGTCCATGATCAATAGCTTGGTGAATGGGTGTCTGAACGGCAGCAGCATCGGGTGCTTGGCTTCGAAAGAAAGCCTGGACAATTCCAGCCTCCCACCAACGCGCAAGATTTCTTCCGAGTCCAGAAAGGGAGCCAACCCCACCAAGGGACTATTTTTGTTGATTTGCTTCTCTAAACTAATGTCTTGTATTTCTTCGCGGAAGTCGTCTTGCTGGATGTACTTGATGATGACCTTGGGGACGCTGGAAAGCTCTCGACTCGTGAGGGCCCTGCTGCGCGGGTATAGGTTCTGGGAAGCTGGTTTGCAATAACCGACAAACCGTAGCACGAAGGCGACTATTCGTTGTAACCTTCTGAAGGAGTTCCCATGTGGGATTCCATGAATAAAATGCATGTTCGCCTTTATTGTTGTCCCCATTGTCACTTTGGTTCACCTCTTCTCCACATCGCAGGTTGATTCAGCTTCACTCAAAAAGGGTGGTCCTTGTAACCACATGTCACAGCTACTCAATTCCACTTAGCGCTATACCCCGTGATAGATTGTCGGCTGGATTGTTTTCGGAACTAACTTGGCGCCATTGGTTTGGTCTCGAGAGCGTTTGAATGGCTGAACCCGAATTGCAACGAATGTGGTGTAAGACGATGCGGTTGAATTGACCCAAGCGAGGACGATTTCACATCAGACAGAAGATCTGGAAAACGTTTTGCAGATTTAGCGCAGTTTTGACTCGCTAGGTTAGCTCAGCTCCTAGTTTGGCAGCACACAACTCCAGACATGGGATAGTCGCCGTCTTCATCGAGGCCACTCTTGATTTTGCACGTAACAATCTGATGATAACTTGATCGCTTCTCAGGGTAGATCTGACGTATATTGCCGTCCCATATGCCTTCCCTGAGGCACTTCCTCCATATGCCCACGACGGAGGTAATCATCTATGAATTCCTTGTACTGTCGTTTCTCCAGCCTCCGTTCTAAGGCCAAAAATCTGCGTGTGGCAATAGCTTTTGAGTCGCCCAGCCTCTTGGGGTCATCGCAAAAGGGAAGTCTCACCAGGAAGCGACCGTGAGGCTGTCTTCGCATCGTTTGGCAAAAATGTATTTCACATGCCTTTGCAGTCAATGTAAACTGTGGTTTCATGTTCAGCACTTCCTCCACTTCCCAGAATTTTTTGATGGTCTCGTTTAGTTTGACCCTCTGCTAGAACCCCGCAAGTCACTGAGAAAGCCTGAGGTTAGACTGCTCTTCCAGCGACTATCCAGCCAAGGAGCGTATTTTGAAGCACGGGGAGCTTAGGGCCCAGTTTTATTTGCCCGATGCCCAAAATCTCGTAAAAGCGTTCGGGGCTCACCAGTACGTCAACCCGCTCCGTTCAGTGAAATCGAAATGAAATCAAATGAAAATCAAAAACTCTACTACCATAAAGTAGGTAATCATCAGAAAAAAGATGTTTTAGCCGCTGAATATCCAGAAGAGAAGTATCAGAACGTCGCAAATACATCATACTCTGTGTTGTCAAAGATTGCCGTGACAACATCGTGTTTTATGCTGATCTTCAAGATAGTGGTG
Source organism: Odontomyia ornata (assembly GCA_963969285.1). NCBI lineage: Eukaryota > Metazoa > Arthropoda > Insecta > Diptera > Stratiomyidae > Odontomyia > Odontomyia ornata. The sequence goes on from OZ017741.1 coordinate 261,258,469, forward strand.
CTGAAATCACCACAAAAACCAACTTCCATAGTCATAGAGAAGTTTGAAGTGGATTACGAATTTATAGCTAATAATGGAACCAAAGCAGTATTCCGTACTAATAAAGATGCTCCAAATTATAGACTGGTGGTCATTGATTTAAGTGATCCTGCTGAAGACAAATGGACCATACTAGTAAAGGAGCATGAAACGGATGTGTTAGATTGGACGGTCTGTGCTCACCAGGATAAATTGGTATTGGGTTATATTCACTGTTAACAGCGTTATGCAAATACATTCGCTTGACACCGGTGAACTTATACGAAATCTTCCATTAGATATTGGAGCTGTTGGTCGTATTGCAGCCGATCGAAAATATTCAGAAATATATTGCAATTTTGTGTCATTTTTAATTCCGGGTTTTTGTTTTGACTAAATCGAATTGGTTTTATTTTCACTTAAACGATATTGAAATGTCGCAAATTAAACAATGTTGAAATGCTACAAGTTAAAAGATTTTATTTTACTTTGATTGCAACTTGCTCACTGCGAAATATCCAACTAACTAAAATAATTGTCCACCACGCCAAAATTAAACGATGCGAATTTGTGTGCATATGAAATGTATCCGAATTTAAACATTCGAATACATTTCATGTGCACACGGTGCAAACTTCAATCAAGGCTGTGGGAATATTCATGTGCCCATGAAATGCATCTTTAACCAAAAAATTCGGATACATCGCATGTGCACATGATGCAAGGACTAAATATTCATGTGCCCGTGAAATGAATCCGAATCCAAACATTCGGATACATTTCATGCGCACATGACTACTTACGATGCAGAATCTTAATATGAAGAGCAGCTTGCCTTCCCAACAAATTGCTGATGGTGCGTTTGACCCGAGTTGAAAATATTCGATAAGCATCTCCTTGGATATGTTGTCGCCTGAAGAAACAAATTGGCGGGTGCCATTGTATGAGTATGTAATTGTGCTTAACACTAGCTAAACAAGTTACAAGTCTGAGATTAATTTTTCTACTTTTTATTCGTAGTAATATGTACTAGCTGCAAAAATTCTGCAGTATACCTACTTAAATTTAATACCTACTTAATTAATTTCATCTAAATTCAATCAATTCCATAATATTTCAAGTTCACCCACTTCCAATTATAAACATTAAATTTGCCTATCTTTCATGTTTTTGTCATTTTCTCTAACCGTTCACAAAACCAAATACACATGCTACGTAACTCATTAAAAAAAATATGATACGCACGTATAAAGGCACATGTTCTGTAAACTATAGGGTTTTCCAATAAGAGGCGTTATTTTGAATAGATCTTGTGATTTAACACCTTGCGACTTCTTCTTTTGGGGCCACATGAAAGAGAAGGTCTACGCCAACAGCCCAGCGTCGATTCAAGACCTCAAAGATGGAATTCGTGAGGCTATTGAGGACATAGGGCAGCCACCTTGCGATTTGGTTATGGAAAATTTCATAAAAACGATATGGTCCTGTAAGCGTGTCGTGGTGGTCGTTTGCCTGATGTTATTTTCCACTATTAACGGCATACCTTCCTCTTTATAATGAAATTAACATCCGATTATTTGTATTGAAAAATGGCATTTTTCTTTTAATATCAAAATAACACCTCTTATTGGAAAACCCTATATACAGGGTCTGAAAAGTAAGTAACCGGACTGACCTCAGGAAATTTTTTATTGGCAAAATATGTACAATTTTTCTTTAGAAATCTTCAAAGTAGTCCCCATTGGAGTCAATAACACGCTGATACCGGATTTTCCAATCCCCGAACGCTCCCTGGAAGTTGGCAACCTCGATGCTGTCTAGAGCCCTCGTCGTAGCACGTTGAACGTTTTTCAGAGTCCCGAACCGCGTCCCCTTAAGGTGTCTCTTGATCTTGGGGAATAGAAAGAAGTTCGCTGGTGCCATATCCGGGCTGTAAGGAGGCTGTGACAACGTTGCCCTCGACTGTTTGGCCAACTGCTCGGTGACGAGCAGGCAGGTGTGCGACGGAGCATTGTCGTGATGGAGGATCCACGAATCGGCAATCTCCGGACGGACTCAGCGAACCCGGGCGGTTAGTCGGCGGAGCACCTCTCTGTAGTACTGGCCGTTTACAGTTTGGCCGGGTGGCACAAACTCTTTGTGAACAATGCTTTTCACGTCAAAGAAAGCAATGAGCATCGACTTCACCTTCGATTTGCTCATGCGCGCTTTTTTCGGTCGTGGTGACGCCGGTGTGTGCCACTCCGAACTCTGCCGCTTCGTCTCAGGATCGTATTCGAAAACCCACGACTCGTCTCCTGTAATAACGCGGTTAAAAAAACTCTGGTTCGGTTGCTCGATCGTACGCTCCATTTTCACTCCGACGACGTAACTGAACACGCACTCCGCTCCCGCTCGATGCTATCTCTCCAAGCGCTTGGAGGCAACTGCTGCAGCCCGGTTCCCTTTATCTAGAACCCCACCACCACTACAGGACCAGATACCGGTTAGCAGACGGTTTGACGGCGCGGGGCAGGCTCAGTCCGGTTACTTATTATACAGATCCTGTATGTTTGTTTTCTAAATACCGTAACCTAAACAATCGCATTGGCCTTGAGTCAATGCAGCTACATAATAAACAATGGATCTTGTGTCCGCTTTGAACTTTACCGTATGTGTTACATGAAGCAAAGAGTTCATACATCGACTCAGCGTGAGTCAATATGAACTCTTGTGAACTATTGAGAAAAAAGGCTAACCAAGTCAAATTGAGATATGCTAGAAAATGCATTTGGAAAAATGCAATGTTTGTAAAAAAATTACATTTAAAATAAGTATAAATATGAAGTAGAAAATAAGAAATTTTGTCATTTGCTGTAATTATATAGTATTGTAGCAGCACGCTGTAAATTCGTCGAACTGCAATTTCGCAAAATATAAGTCAGAAACTGGCTCTTTCATTTGATCACCTGCGCTGCCATTTCGGTGCGACATAGGCGTAAGCTGGTGCCATTACTTCGGCCGAGTACGATTCTGGTTGGCTTTTCCTACTCACCACCAAATATTGAAATCTTACTTCATGGTGATTCCAATTCTACTTCAATATACACCCTGAAAGCTTACCTTTCACAACTTGATAAGGATAATTTCCTATGTAACGAGCTCTCGGCTATAGTAAAGTTAATACGCAATCTACATAACTGTACTATAAGTGGGTTACACTGTATAATTAAAAGTTTTACATTTCTTATACAAATACAATTTTATAGCACCTTAACTCCAGAAATGATGCACAAATGATGCAATATTGCTATTTTTCTTTTACATAATGTGCTTCACGTCTTCTTTCTTTACTCCGCTATCCTTTAGTCGGAAAATTTAATGTGACAGTGAAACTAATGCAAACAAATAGATGAGTTGATTTCGAGCAGGTTTTTAGCAAATTTGTGGGAATTAAATAAGACAGAAAACTTTTCAGTCCAGCCAGGTATGAACGAGTAAAAACAGAACGAGACGGATTGTTTACGTTACGTTTTCCTGATCAATGGATTTTTTATGATTTGTCCTTTGTACTCTATTCTAGAATAGAGAAATCTAAATTTTATGAACCATATGTACCACTGTGGCGACCTCGTTAGAAATTCAAATTTGTCTTTCATCAAAATTTATCAGAATCTAGTACAATTACTAAGTTTGTCAAGTTGTCTAAATGTACTTCCGTTTAGATTCCATAAAATTCCATTATGTTCTAAGTATTCAGTAAAACGTACACTCGTTCACTCTCTTCTTATCCGCACATCGTGCAGGTCACGGCCAGGTATTCCATAACGTTACATCTAAATATTATAAATCTTGTTTCATATGAATAAATTGAACATTCATCATTATTGTACTTGCATTTGTTTTTTATCATACTTTTGCTAACGAAACAACCACCACATATTAACTTTTACATAGAATAAATAAGACGACATTGATTTACCTTAGAATTCATTTCTGTAAAAATTTCGGTGGGGCTCTGACTACGGCCTTGGCTGCAGCGACATTTGCAAAATACTTATAGTTAGCAAAAACACCGTGAAGTGGTCGACCGCCCGTATTTTCAGCAGAAGCAAAACGGAAAATGCAAAAATTCGCTGAAAATAGGAGTGGGGACGCGAACCGAAACGAAACTAAAAACGTGTCAAGGCGATACGTTCAGCGATAAATTCAGTTCACTAAATTTGGAAGGCAAGCTTTCAGGCAACGTAAGAAACCTCTACTTTCCGAGAAGAATATTCGAGATCGGCTGAAATTCTGTCAAAACCTCAAAAACCTCGGGCTTGCTGATGACAATGCCCGTGGTGAAAGGCTGCGTGCAAACATCCTTTTTACAAACGAATCGTGGATTCAGCTGCATCCAATACCCTATTGACGGCAGTGAGATCCAGTGATCCCGCAAATATTCCCGTAATACTGACTCTGAAATCGGACTTAAAAAGAATGGTAGCTGGCCGAGTGACCAGATGCGGAACAAGCCAGCTTCGCTTTGTTCAGCAAGGAGTGTCCATTAATGGACAATATCACAGAGAAAATATTCTTCCTGATTTTTTGGAATGCTATATTGATCGCCAACAATTCAGGAACGGAAAGGAACTGATTTTGATACAAGATGACGCCAAGGCGCAAACTGCTTTAAAAACTTATGAGGCGATTTATGAGCATTTTTCTAATGTGTTGATTGATTGCTTGGCAATTTTTGATTTAAATCCCATCCAAAATATGTGGTCCAAATTAAAGGAGAGTGTTTATAGAGACCTCAACTCAAAAAATAGGCAGCAGCTGATTCGACGTGTACAAAGTGAGTGGGACGCAATTTCTGCAGATAACTAGAAAATGTTTGTGAAAGTTTCAGAAAACGACTTTTAGAGTGTATAGAATTTGAAGGGGAACATACTTCATACTAGTTATTTATTATACTACCTAATATGTTGGGAATCAATCAAATTTTATACAAGAAATACTATGGTCAGAAACTTGCGCCACCCTATAGATAATATACGCGGAGTTTATACAAGCTCAGTACGCGGTTTTGCACTATCCCCGACGGTATGGTGCAGTAACAGAATTTTTGCTACTTTTGAAAACTCGCATAATTTCATCCTTTGAAAGTTTCATACTAAATACAAAAATTCTTGAAAATACTCTCAAAACCTTAAACTTTTATTGTGAGCGCATATGCTTGATTATGAAGATCAGACTGCCATGGAAACTGACGCCATTGTGTGAGTATGCCGGCAATCGGTAGAGAAGTACTCGCGAAAATACCTTGCCAATCAAAGTCAGAGGTATCTAAAAAATATTTGTCCATTGTCATAATAGTGTAGTTTTTTGGCATCATGTTTGAAAATAAGTAGCAATAGCTGCCTAATTTGTGTAGCATTAAATTTCGTGGTATTTTTGATGAAAGACCGTCAAACTGAATTTTTATATCATGCATGTCAATAATTCAGCACAAGGTGAAAACATTGGAAAAACTATTTATTTTGTTGTTAACCGCAAACGATATCCTCCTTGACATCCCATTCCAACCACAAATAATATCACTTATCTGTCGAACGCAACCACTCATCCTTGTGAACTCATTCATACAAACTTTGAATTTCAATCCTCATAGGTGCAGATAATATATTGCAAATGCGTTGATACAATATCGGAATCAGTTGCTTTCAGCCAAGCCTGCTTGCTAATGTACCGCTACCATATAGGATTCAGTATGGAAATCCTTGGCGGTGGCAACCTTAATTCCCTCTGCAAACTCAGGAAAAAAACTCTCCCATAAGTATAATTGCTTTGCCGTTTGCCAAAGGAAAACTTTCATTTCGATATTGCTCCGTTGGTTTTTGTCGTTGTCGTCGCGAAGTCCTCGTTGCGTTGTCGCTGCCTCCACCGTCGTTCTCATGTGGAGCATGTAGCACAATACTCGTTGCCTCGATTTAAGCTCATATTGTACATTATACTTTTCAGCATATCATTTCATTTTCAACAACACGAAACCGACCATTGTGAATTTGACTACTGCATTGCAACAGCGAGCGATGCAGCGAAACTAATTTTCTTCGGCAAATCCGGAAAATCAATATCTCGAACTCAGTGAGTACCTCATACAAGCATGCAAGCAATGCGAGCAAAAAAGGATTCGTGGCAAAATGAAACTAGGCGCAAACTGTACAAAGGAGAAGTACCAAGGAAAAGTTGATTTTGGCACTGGAAATATTTCAAGAGTTGCATAATCGCTGGCTTCTACTCATTATTCATCCTGTGAAAGAGGATACTACGGGACGAGGGATGAAATTGGCACGGAATTAGTTTTCATGTTCCTAGCCATGTTAGGAAAAGACTTCTGAGCTATACGTTCACGACGAGCAAAAAGAAAAAGGAAATCAAGGTACCATGATGACAAGAAAGCTTGAGCTGCAACTTTCAGGACATGAATCAAGTTCGATATTTAATGAGAGTGATGGGGGGAGGTTGGTCTTTCTCATTAGGTAAATCCTGCAAGGTAGCAAGTAAGATGCACTTTTTAATTGGCAATTCTAATGTTGGCACAATTTATACAACTGCAAGAATTTCAAACTGCAAAGGCATCCTTTTCTGCTGCCTTATCATGAGCATTCAATTCCCTACTCTACTAGTAAATAGGAGCCAACGCTTGGGAAAAGAGCAGTCACAGATAGCTTCACTCTATCTTGCCTGAAGCAGTTTTTGCTAATTAATACCTCATTCGGGCAGAGGCAAATGCTGTGATGAATGTGCTTGCTTACATTCAACTTTGGCTTTATAACTTTCGCTTGGGGATGAATCCTAATTCATGGCGACAGAGTAATTTTCAACTCTCAAGTGACCTTTGCCATACGCTGCGTGAGTTTGAAATATAGAACATTAGTCGTGTCCCTATGAATAATGTGATAATTTACCATGTTGAAATATGTACGCAGGGTCCTTTCTTGGCTTCGTTGTGGAGTATGATAAATACTCACTAAAATTGCAAAACAAACAGTCGTGTTTGGTGGTAATTAAAATTTATAGGTTGCAACTGTTGAAGCTCGGTTTAAGTTTTCGTAGTTTTAGCAGGACAAAGCCCCACCCACAAATATTTTTAATCGTTTCAGAGATAATTTGTAGATCGTGATGCCATTTGTGGACTCAGACAGCTTCAGTAGTTGAGAGTTATTGCTTCATCAGGAAATACGTATTAAAATATTACCGTAGAAACAGGATAACATGCGGTCAGACTGATTCTAACAAAAACAAAACGACTGTCTAGCAAGCAAAAGCAAGACAGAAAAACAGCTCGGTTTGGCTTAACAGCTGGGATTCACACATTTTCACATGTTCCCCTTGCGCCCTTTGCCTTTAACCCTGCAAAAAAGTGCTTATCAAGACCTTTCATTTGATACCTATATTGGCTACCTGTTGCAAAAACAAAAAAAATATTGAGAGTGTAAAACATTGTAACATTTACTATCTAATAATAAAATCTTGGAGAGGAACTTCTGTAGACTCCGAGAAAACTTATTACCCCAAATACAAGTGGGAATGCTCTAGCCGAAGCTTTGTGGTCTCGGTAAACTCGTCCGGAGACGGGCGTGGGCGCCACTCACTCCCTACTAAGCCCCGAAGCCGAGCGAGTCTGCGGCTAGCCAGATACTTTTTTCTTCCACGCAGAAAGCACCCTTTAATACTTGAGTTGAGACGTGCACTTGCTAAATATTTCCTACCATCGAAGACACTCCAAACTAAACTCACTGTCCGCACTTTCTCGAACAAATTCAAAAGTGAAACTAAAAGAAAAATTCCCCGGGTCAAGTTTACAGTGGCAGAAAACATTTTGAATAATATCCAATCAATCTTCTATTCAAGATTTTAGTTTTTTTTTTGAATAATCTTCTCCCTGTTTTAAAAAACCAAACTTAAGGAACCACTTACATCGACGCAAAGAAAAAGGGAGCCCCGAAACTTTTTGTTAGTAATTCGTTACAATTTTCGCTGGTCCAACAATCGCCGTCCTGTCTCTGATTACTGATTGATATAATTCCTTCCACACTATGTAAACTACTTAACAATATGCATTCCAAACATAAGCTGGGTGACCCAAATAAAGCCTATGTCTTAATAAGGCCTATTTTTTAAATTTCCCACTTCAAGATTTCAAATGGCCGCCAATGTTTGTAGATGTATGCGTGTACATAAATTAACACCCACAAGCACAGAAAATGACCCGTGCTGCAAGCGTGTTGGAACCTGCAGTCGAAAATAAACAAAGACGCGGAGCGCACGCTTGTTTTTATAAAATTCTAGCAGAGTAAACAGTAAATATTTTTATTTGTACACGGTATGCTGTGTTTTGTCTATAGGATAATAATACGTGCAGCCATCTCCTCCCATGAGTGAAAAAGCTGTAATATCGATGTATTCCATATAATAGTTGTTTTGTTTATCCATGTGCCATGCCCTAATAAAACCTAGAAAAAATGTATAGGCCTTATAACGGCACAGGTACAGGTCTTATTAGGACTATGTTTTATATCAGTTAGAAAAATATCACAGAAAAATAGTAAACCATTGTTTTCAGTAACATCATAGAAAACAAATCACCAGCTTCTACCATAAGGAAAAAAGGGCTCAATGGACTTCGCAACAGATGGAAAATGCTGTTAAATTGGTAGTTAGAGGTAGATTATCCACATATGCTATGCAACCATCTAGCGAGTGGGTCGACTACACGAAAGCTAGGTCGATCGGCTTATTTACTACCGAACAAGAAGCTGGACTTGTCAGAAGAATCATACGTTTGGCTGATGTTGGAGTGCCGTTGACATCAAAGATGTTACGCGTACAGGCTTTTTCACTCTGTAAAATTAAGGAAATTCCAAACACTTTCAATGATGACAAAAACGCCGCGGGGAAGAAATGGTTGAGGTTATTTCTCAAACGACACCCTGAATTATCACGTCGTAAAGCAAAGATATCGTTAGCGATCACTTTTTCAAATACAAAAGTGTCCTGGATAGACTTGGAATTGAACATAAACCTGAAAGCATTTACAACATCGATGAAAAAAATTGTCGCATATCTTTGCACCATCAGCAGGCAGTTTTGACAGCCAAAGGGAGAAAAAGAGTTCATCAAACAGCGAATGAGCATGCTGAAAGTGTGACTGTGGTAGGCTGCGGAAATGCTATAGGATCAGCTATCCCGCCAATGATATTGTTCAAAAACAAGGAACTAAAGCCAGAATTCCAAGACAATTTACCTCCAGGCTCTCTGGTGAAGATGACGCCAAAAGGCATAAATACAGAACATCAGGGCCATGTCTCCTCATATTTGATGGTGCAAAATGCCACCTGGACTTTACTATTGTCGAGGAAGCTGAGAAATGTGGCATTACTTTACATTGTCTTCCGTCAAATACCACGCATGAGTTACAGCCCACGGATAAATCTGTTTATCGTTCTTTTGAGCACCATTGGGACCAAGAGTTGATTAAATACGTCAGTCAGCATCCTAAACGAACCCTTAACAAGACAAGCTTTAACCTCATTCTCTCACAAGTATGGCCGAAATGTATGACTATCACCAATATCTCGAATGGGTTTCGCGCTACAGGGTTATATCATATAACCCAGATGCTATTCCTGAAGAGGTGTTTGCGCCCTCTGCGTTGTCAGAACTTCCAAATCCTACAAACAGTGAGAATATTGCTGTCTTATCTAATGAATCGGCGGAACAAGAGATTTCAACTGCAAATGTGGAAGATTCAAATGGGTCAGGCACCAGTGTCCTTGCTCTCAAAAAACAATCCGAATGCTGGAACTCTACAGAAGATAGACAATCAATCAAGCACGTGTGAGATTCATGAATTTTTACCAACTCCTAAGTTTAAAGTTGTAGCGACTGCTCCACGCCAGAAGTCTCTGAATTACAGGGCTCAAGAGATAACAAAGGATTTGTTTGGTGACAGTGCTACGAATTCCACATCACAGATTTCTGTAACATCGTCAAGATTAGAAGATGTTCCTGATACTTCATCCATCATACAGATTAACACAAAGACACCAAAATCAGGGTCAGTTACTAGCTGCACATCTGCACAACCTGCAGTTGCTGCAACGCAAAAGCGAACCTCCGTGAAGATTGCTTCTTTGACAGCAGATAAGCTTACGGAATCCAAACCAAAACGTCACGATAATAAACCTTCCTGGTACTGTCCAGCTTGTAAGGAAGATCAAGTTGATGATATGCGACAATGTCTTACTTGTGGCGTTTGGGATCATGAGGTGTTTGTTGGACTCACGCTCGCTGATAAAAAATTTTACTGTCCAGGGAATTGTTTAAAAAAAAAGATGAAAAAGGCTGATTAATATAGTACTTTTGCATGATGGAAAACTCGTTAAATCTGATCTAAAATGATCAAATGTAATTAATGGGATCTCATTAGATTTAATATAAGTATTGACAACGTTTTGTATTCATTAAGAAGTTGAATGTTTACTTATTTTTATTAGGGCTTTATTAAGACATAGGTTTCCCAATAAGGCCAAAGTGACATTTTAGTTATTTGTGTTCACAAAAGTGTGATTTTTGTTTCTTAAGCAATTTTGTTTGATTTATTACAAAGTTTAATAAATAAATATAAGTATTTCAAATTACCAGTGCATTGTTATAACAAATTCGCTAGTTAGATAATAAAAAAAGCAATGTAGGCCTTATTTGGGTCACCTACCTTACGCCGAAAATAACAATTGTCAGAGACGGTACCGAAAACAAAATTGCTTATTCAATCTTATTTATTAAGTAGGAGACGTCCCCATTGAACGATTACAATCAACTCATTATCTCTCGCATCTTGTTGCTCGTGTCTCACGCTATAGTGTTGCCAAGTGACAGCTCGGCCACTCCTGTTTCGGAATCGTCCTCGATTTTGCCGTATTCATCGTCGTTGTCAGTCGAGTCGCTGGTTAAGGCGTTGCTGATGTCATCTATCTCTGGTGCCGATTTACACCAGGGCTTTATTTTCTCCGACGTAAACACTGAACTGAAATCTCGGCGACTGTTTCTCTTCAATCCAACCAATGTCAATCCAAAATATCAGTCGTTACCGAGACATTTTTGAACAACAAATTTTTTCGTGAATGTCCCGTTGCAGGCGGCTCGTGTTCTAACAGAACCAAGTCATCATCAGCGTAGACGGTGGGGGCAGCGTGTCACTGATCAAACCATCTTTTCCATTTTTTGCGTTCCCTTGAGATGCTAGTCATAGCAGCGTCTCTTCTTTCCCTCGTATTTGTATCGATCGACTCTCCAACGTTTTGTTGTAGTGCAGTTAACAGACGATTCGGGAGGATGTCATTAAGCCGGAAACCGAAACCAATCTCGTTAAGGCTATACCCAGTCGTATCATTTTTCTGGGTGTTAATAACCCACTGAAGCTCGCGCATTTCTTCGTCCCAACGATTATTGTTTCCAATCCGAGTGCGCAAATAATTGAGTATGGATTGATGCGGTCGCTCCACTTGCCCGTTAGCTCGAGGGGTACGAACTGCGTTTTTGATGTGTTGAATATTGTTTTCAGCACAATATCGAGCAAATGACTTCGCTGTAAATACAGAGCCAGAGGCTCCATTTCGGCGAAATGTAGGCATCCTTCGGTCTTTCCGCCACGAGCTTTATTGTACTTGCATTCCAGGCACGCTGTGATGTAATCCTTGACTTCTTGCATACGTGGAAGCCAGAAATTTTATTTTATTCTGCTTATCGTTTTTTCCAATGGAAAATGAACTGCGTCATCGTGGCATGACTGCACAACCTTCCAACCTACTCCTTTTGGAACGACAAAACGTAGCTACTTGTCAACGACACGATAAAGACGGTGATCCTTGATTCGGTACTCTATCTTCAATTGTTTTTCTTGCGCTGACGTGCTGTCTCCCTTTAGGACGGCAATTATGTTTTTCAGGGTTTTGTCCTGAAGTTGGATCGTTAGAAGCCAGTCCTGTTGACCGATCGAGACAGTACGTATGAAATCGGTTGTTTCCATATCCTTCTCTGGTCCTACCGGAGCTCGGCTGAGCGCGTCGACGTGAGCCATCTTAGATCCGAAACGATGAACGATATTGAAGTCGAATTCGAGAAATTCGGGGTTTCATCTCGCGGCAATTTTTAAGTTTGGCGATAGCGCTGCAATCCGTCATCAGTTCAAAGTGTTTTCCTAGGAGGTAAATCTTGAAACGCTTCAGCCCACCAACGACTGCAAGGACTTCGTGCTCGTAACTGTGATACAGGCTCTCGGCTTTGGTGCAATGTCGACTGTAGTACATTCCGGACTTCCAGTTTCTACTATTTTCGGATTGGAGTAACACAGCAGCAACACCATGGCTGCTGGCATCGGTGTGCACTTGATGGTCCGCAGTTAGGTTATAAAGTGCAAGGACAGGTTCTTCGCATTATAAGTTCTTTCTTCAGTAGCTTTGTAAGTGGACGAGCAATGATCGCGTAATTTTCCACAAACTTCCGCAAAAATCCGGTCAAGCCGAAAAATTAACGGGTTTCTGTGATATTTGATGGACGCATGAACGATTCCGTTTTCGTTCACACAGTGACCCAAGAAATTTATCTCGCTCTGCAAAAATCGGCATTTGTCTATCCGTAGCGTAAGTCCAACATGTCTGAGTAGATTAGGAAATTTTTCAAGTTTTTCGATGGCTTCGGTATAGTTTTTGCGGGGATGATCACATCATCCAGATATGCGATAACCTTCAAAGAAGGCTCCATTTTTATGATTTCGTTTATGTTCGAGCAAGTTTTCAACGATACCATTAACGATCTATCTTTGAGCGAATGGAACACGGTAAGGTTTTAGGTGGACTGGTTTATCTGTTGTCAAACTTAGCTAGAATTTCGTTAACGAACACTTTCCCAGCTACGGTAAGTCTTTCGCGAAACATTCTTTATTGGCGATTAACACTGACTTTAATGTATTTTTGTCCGTGTCCAACATCCACTTTGTCTAAGTCCACGATTCTTTCCATACGGCAGTCTCCACCTTCTATTATCAGACGTTTGCCGTTTCCGCACAAAACGTCACTAACCAAGAGTATATTTTTGCAAATAAGATAACTGTCCACGATCAACATGGTTGTCTCAACCGATTCATTGTCGAATGTCACTGTCACGCGCATCATTTTCGTACACATACAGGTATATTCACTGCCCGCAAACTCCTTCAAATATGTTTTACATTCCTGCAGCGTAACATCCGTAAGACTTTCCGCAAACACTTTCCAAACAAGCGTACGATTACTGCGGGTATCGATGAAAGCTACAGTTTCTTTCTTGTTTACTTTTATTTTTTTTCGATTGGCCTCATCTAAACGTACGGTTTCATAAATCTCAAGAACGCTTTGACCGGGTTTATTATTGGGACATGATGCCAATTGGTGCCCTACGCGCGTACATAAATTGCATCTCTCGCGATGTTGAGGTTTCGAGCAATTTATGGCCAAGTGCCCTGGAAGAAAACAATTAAAACATGTACGTGGCTGTCTTTGGTCATTTGTCTTTACCCAATTCGAGTCGGCAGTTGTTTTCGGAGTCGGAATGGGGTTGCCTCTATCACGGTTTGCTACACTTACACTTTCACGTGGTCAAAGAGTTGCTTTGGGCGGTTTGCGAAAAATCGGCGGATGGCTTCGAATAATTCTGCTGTCGTTGTAGACTTCAAACACCTTAGCGCATTTTGCAGAGCGCTATGACCGAAGTTGGTTTAAATGTATCGAGTCGTTGTCTTGTCATTAACGCCGGCTCTGCGAGCAATCGCGCATATGCGATGAAAAAATGATTCGATAGATTCCCCCGATTTTCTGCTCGTTGTTCTGAGCTTCTCATGGATGGCACTCTCGTTTAGATCATTTGGGAAATTATGTTCCAAATCGCGTGCCAGCGTTTCCCGTGAAACGTATGGCCACGGATGGCTGTAAAACCATAATTTAGCTGCTCCTTTAAATTTTGACGGTGCGGCCAGAAACAACATCTGGTCGTCCCAGTCAAATGTGTCTCCCAGACTGTTGATCCGACTTACACATTGAGCCCAGGTAAGCGACAGCTCGGAATATGGGTCAAAATCGGGTAGCATCTCACCAACTTCAAGAATGGTGAGTGAGCGGCTACTAATACGTTCAACATTGAAACGTTTAATTTCGCTGACGATAGCAGCACGGGGCATGTTGCTGGCGGTGGCATGATCGGCTGTTTATCGGCTTGTATTGCTGTCATCGTATTAGATGGCATTGGTGGGGACATATGTACATATGTATTGGTCGTCGTTTGCGAAAACGATTGTGTGTTGTTTTCGTTGACGATGTGGGCAGCTGTTGCATTGGTCGAATTGATACTGTGTGTTTGTACGGCAGAGGGCGCTTGAAACATGTTCCTTCCGGCAAGTTCCCTCAACAATGACGTAATGGAGCCATATCGTTTTTCATTTTCTCGAACTCCTCACGTGTTATTGGTTTCGATGTTTCGGACGGAGAATCCTCTTGAAACATGTTCCTTCCGGCAAGTTCCCTCAACAATGACGTAATGGAGCCATATCGTTTTTCATTTTCTCGAACTCCTCACGTGTTATTGGATTCGATGTTTCGGACGGAGAATCCTCTTCCTCTATTTCCTCACATTTGTCGGCGGTGTCTCAAATTCCTCTGAGGCGTGCAATCAAATTCGCTTGCTTGCGCTTTCTTATTTGTTTACGCAACTTCAGTGAAGCCGTCATCGAAGTGGTTGCAAAAAGCCGCGCAGGACGAAGTTCATCTAGGAAGAGGCCGACTTGTGTGCCTTTGATGAGCTAAAGAAGAGCCTGGCCACAGCTCCCATACTACGTAGCCCAGACTTTAACAAACCGTTCTCAATGAATTGTAATGCGGGAGCAGTCTTAGTTCAGGTTATAGAAGACGGCGAGTAAATGCCTATAGCCTTCATGTTGCACAGGTTAAACCCGGCCCAGTAGAACTACACTGTCTCTGAATAGGAATTTTTGGCAGCGGTATTGGCGGTGAAGCGTTTTTGCGCATATGTCGAGGGACACCCTTTTGAAATCGTTACGGAAAATGCGTCCCTGAAATAGTTGATGAGCCAAACTGTCATACTACTGTGCCCAAAAAAAAAGTGACATGTGAATTTAAATTGCGCGCGTCGAAGGATTTGGGGAATTAATTTTTTTTTTAGGTTGGTAGTACTGTCAGTGACATCTATGTCAAATTTATATGTTAAAATATTCATTAGTGTTGCTAAAAGTGAGATTTTCGTTTTTTGCGATGTCGAAATTTGTTGAATTGCATTAAATTTTGTTTGCGGAATCAATTTCCTGATGCGGATACGTTGAGAATGGTGCAGAAAGCCTTTGGTGATGAAGCTATGTCTAAAAAAAAATGTTTACAAGTGGTATAGTGAGTTCCAAGCCGGCCGTGAACGTGTCGAAAACGAAGAGCGTCCTGGCCGAAGATCAACCTCTTCTCTTCTTTGATTATCGTGGTGTTGTGCATTATGAATTCCTTCCGCCGGGCCAAACAGTCAACAAGGAATATTATTTGAACGTTATGCGTCGTTTGCGTAACGCTATCCGCCTGAAAAGGCCGGAATTGAGGAAAGACAATTCTTGGTTTTTACACCACGATAATGCACCATCTCATACTGCACTCGTAATTCGTCCTCATTTCGCCAAAAACTCAACCCACATCGTTCCGCAACCACCGTATTCACCTGATCTGGCGCCGTGCGACATCTGGCTGTTCAGCAAGCTCAGAAGACCGCACCGGGGACACCGTTTTGATACGATAGAGGAGATTTAAGCCGCAGCGAAGACGGAACTGAAGGCCATCCCGGCAACGACGCGTATCTCGAACATTAATGAATATTTTGACATGTAAATTTGACATAAATGTCACTGACAGTACTACCAACCTAAAAAAAAAATACTCCGAATCCTTCGACGCGCGTAGTTTAAATTCAAATGTCACCTTAATTTTTGGTCACTGTAGTACATGGTCGTTTGGCAAGATGGGCCTTAAAATTGCGTGCGTTCGACTTTACGGACCGACACCGGAAGGGAAGCCAATATGTGGTACCCGACACTTCATCGAGGATGTTCGCCCCGAAAGGAGCTGAGTTGGCCTAGGAGGACGACAGTCTCCTGTTGATGGACCGTGACTAACTGCCTTCAAGCCGGCAAGCTACGCATACACACCATTCAGATCCAGCAACCACAGCTGCCATAACTGCGGGTAACGGAAGGATTTGTATACAAGCAGTTGAGACACGCATCCGGGACCTCATCCTGGACGACGAACCATCGATCTCTTTCGGCGGGCCCATGACCTCTCACTGAGTGTACACGGCGGATACGGTCGTACGCTGTGGCGGCTGAAAACTTATTTCGTTTGGCCAAAAATGACCCAATAAACAAAAGCTTATGTAGCCGCCTGTGAAACGTGTAAGTGTACTAAAGCACCCAACGGTCCCTCGGCCTCCGATTAGTAAATTTGAACTACCCGAGCGTAGGTTCTAGTGCTTGTATTCGATCTCATCAGCCCTTATCCTCGGTCGACGTCGAGCTATCGTGGTTCTGGATCAATTGTCAAAGTTCCCGATCATTGAGCTGATACGGAACATGCATACAGCCCAATCCTAAGCTTCTTGGGGAAACTCGTCTTCCACGCATTCGGAGTACGTCATCTCTGACTATGGGGTCCAGTTCACATCCGTTAAATTTTGTGAATTGATGGATAGGTACGGCATTATACACCAGCGAACCGCAATATATTCTCAAGCGAATGCTTCCGAAGCGACGCGGCCCACCACTACATGCCAAGCTCAATAAAAAATTTGTAAAATGCTGGGTTTTCCAGATGTTGAGTTCAAGACTTTATTTCATATCAGACATGTCCGAAAAAGAACTGCGGGTTTATCATGCGAAAGACCTGCATCGCTAATCTTAACGCAGTCTTCAGAAGCGTCCTATGTGGTTCTCAATTCCCAACTTCCTTCGGCTGCTTCTCCGCTCTCTCAGCCCTCGATCGGCGTAAAACCAGCTGTCCTGTAATAATATGCGGCTTCAACCCGAAGAGGGATCTGGCAATAGGCACTCTGGCAACCCCAATCGATTTGAGACTTTGTGACTTCATTCCTTGTGGCTGTCATCCACGAACTTAACCTTGCCTGTAACCAGCAAGTCGAAATTTTCCTTGTGTGGAGTCATTTTCGCGTAAAACTAATTGAAAAGTTACACACAAGCATTGCTTTTAATACCTCCTCCTCCTGGAAAGTTCGACGACAATACAAAGTGTACTAGTTTTCCAAAATTTTCTTTTTCCCTAAAGCTGAACACTTGGGCGGCAAACTTGAATGGAACGGTGGCAAATTCAAAACGAGCTTAATCCGTCAAATGAACATTAGACAGCCTTCTACCTCGGACTAGCCCGGTCAGGATACAGGTGAGATTTTCTCCATCCGCATAAACTACGAGGTGTGACAAGTAATGAGACTGATTCCACGAAAACCGTATATTTAAAAATTATTCTACAACTCCGCCATCCCCTTCAAAGTAGTCCCCTTGGGCAGCTATACAACGATTTTAGTGCGTTTCCCATGCTTCGTGACATTTCTGGAACGCTTCGACCGGGATGTCCGCGAGTACCCCCGTCACGGCCGCCTGGATGTCTGTAATCGACTCAAAATGGGTTCCTTTGACCACCGATTTTGTTCTAGGGAACAAAAAAACTCACAGGGTGACATATCGAGCGAATAAGGCGGCTGTTGCAACACGGCAATCCCTTTAGAGGCCAAATACTGGGACACGCTAAGGGCTCCTCCGAAAGGTTCTTTGGAACCATCTTCGCGCACAACTTTTTCATCCTAAAATCGTTAGTTAAAATTTGTCTGACTGTTTCACGGTTCATACTCAGTTCCGAGGCCAACATTCGAACTATTAAACGCCGATCTCCATGGGTTAGGGCGTGCACACGCTGCGCATTCGCGATAGTCCGTACCTCGACTGGTCTCCCGCTCCGCGCCTCGTCTTCCACGCTTTCACGCCCCTCATTAAACTCTTTATGCCATTGGAGTTTTTATAAGTTATACAGATGACGTGGCAGAGCCGTCAAAAGCACGACGTCGTATTTAGATTTGGTGGTTTTGTTGAAGAGAAAACCAGAAACCAATCCAATTCAATTTCATATTCATCTCCACCCAACATTTATCCTCTACTTTTGCTCAATACTTTTCAACTTCATATGCGATTTCGACTAGTTAGACGCTATTAAAGGTCTCTGTAAATCTATTGGAGAGAAGTAGAATTTGAACATTGTTTGGATTTAAATATTTCAGCGAGTTATAAAATAATTCAATTCAATTATCATAATTTCCACCTTAAACGAATAAATCATCTGTAACATTTATAAATCTTCTGTCCCTGACATCTAAAACTTACCCGAAAACATTAACACGTATCTGAAGGAAAATGCCGAGCACATAATTCAAAAGGACTTCAACTTCTGCCAAAAATATTATTTACGTTCTTTCTTTTATTCAACTTTAGCCCTAGTCCAAATGTCCTTGCCCTTTTGCCATTTATTATACGTTGACTACGAATGTTAACAAAGAAAATAATTGCTATCAATAAGGCACGCATTAAGTTCCTTTTAACATCTATTCACGGCAATAATAAATCATAGTAAACGTTAATTATTCATAGCTACCACCTCCATCATTTCATACTAATAATACGAATATACTTGTGTTTCGTCAAAAGCGAATTGTTTGGGATTTTTCCATTTTCTTGGTAGCCACGTAAATTAAAACATGTAACTATGACGAAACATCTCTACAATTATCGCTATTATCGTCCTCCTTTAATGCTGGTTCATGGTATTTTTCATTTTTATTCTGTTCTCATTTTTCGTCGTGTTTTCTTTTTTAATTCCTGGGGGAGTTGCTTGGAATATTGATTCTATTGAATATATATAAAGCAATTTTATTATGCTTGGGTATCACATTGTACCAGTTTCCTATTGTAATAAGCAATGCGTCAACTCAAACACGGTACAAAGGGTGAATAGACGTTCAGAATAATAGAGAATGGTAACGATTAACGTCATCAGTCATATGGAGAAATTCAATTACGTAATAATATCAATTATGTTGAAAAAGAATTCATCTGTAGTCAAATGAAATTTGATGCAGGACCCTAATTGGGCCAGATAACCAGTTAGACCGTCTTACGGGTGAGCATTGAGGTTTCATAGCGTTGCTCACCCCGAACACTACCATACGCGATTTGATAAGATCTAAATCTACGCAATACCGAGCCGCGTTTTATTAACTTTGACTTTTGTGATAATCTAATAATGTAGCCAACAGCAAGAAATTTTAATTTTCATTCATAAAATGACTACTTGTTAGATTACGGAAAACAAGCCACGTAATATTTTTGCGTATTAACGTCATGTAGTTAAACTTAAGTAGCTAGGTTGCTTCCGATTTACACGCCACATTATTGACAACGAGAGCAACAGCAAGGGCCGAAAGCATCAAGGACCAACGCGAACAAGAAAGGAAACGCAAATTCCCGGCACTACGACTAGATCACACGGTAGAAGAAACTTTCGACATTCATTCAACATATGCGGCAGCATAAAATGTATAACCCCTCGAAGCGATCAAAATTGCGTCGCAAACAAAATAACATGCAATGATGGGAGGAAATCAGAATTTGAATCGTTGTTCCCGCCATGCGACAAGAGGAGTTCGTGATATGCGCGAAAATTTGCGGGCATCAATTCCCAGATCATAGTTTCATACTGCCTGTGTTTTCATTGATCCTACTTTCTGACCTAGACTCCCAATGAATTTTGATAATGTATATAATTCTATTAATTTAAATTCGAGCCTGAGTGCTGTCAAAATTGACAGGGAAACGATTTTGAGTGCGGATCTAAACGTGAGTCTGTCGTTAATGCCGAAATTCCTATATGATGTGCAGCCACTGAGCTTTCGGCCAAGGACACAAACTTAATGCTCCACCGCCGCAAACATCTTCACACTAACGCCGATCCAACAGAGATGCATACAAGCCACCAAAGGGGAACGAGCTGAGTAACCAAGCTAGAGCTGCTGCTGAGGCAGCAATGGCACGCATGCAGAAGGAAAAACCAGGAGCGAAAAACGTTGAACGCAAAGAACCTGATCCATCAGAAAATAAACACCTAGCATGTTAAGGCGTATATTTTCGTTGTCCATCGATCAGTGACGAAATTTTATCAAGGCAGGAATGATTCACGATGGGGAATTACTCTTAGTTAATCGTCCACAAGTAACAAGTAAGGACTTTGTCGTCGATCATTCTGCGAGGAGCAAACGATTTTCTATCGTGACGAAACCCGGATACAACTTTGGAATATCTTAACTCCTCTCCTGACTGGCTAGCGACACCGTGCCGAAGCACACCATTCACTTTCTCCGCACAAATTCACTAATATCCACCACAGAAATCTAAATGAACAAAATCGCGACATTCGCGAGGAGAGATTCAACGACCGAAATTACGTAGAACTGGAGGATAAATAACACGCACGACACACTACTCGTTGGCACGGTGATACAACTACTGGCGGGGACGAGGAAAAATGAGAAATATTAGCGTCTCGGCTCGAAAAAAGGGAAATGCGAGGATTATCGACGGAATCCTCATCTCGCGTCGAGATATAATTAAACACATTACTGACAGTTCGAACTGTCAGTCAAATGCATTCAGCGCGTAATGGACTTTATTCCTACTACGATCGCCATCGAGTGGACCTCGTTGTGAGTGAAATCGAAGCGAAGGGAACTACTCCGACGAACGGAAAAAAACCACTCTTGAAACATAATTTCCCCGGTGGACGGGAGGAAAAAGTTAATCAGAGGTTATTTAAGCCCGGGAAGCTTGGCGCGCTTTCTCTTTTTTGGGAGGCGGAGGAACCAAACGGAGCGGTATTCGGCGAGAGCATTTTGTTCGAATTGGAACAGAAACCTGAAATTTGAGCAAGGAATTATGACGAGACAACTGAGACCCGGTGGTCGCTATATGAAAAGCGGAAGAAAGGGACCCCTTGCTAAAGTAGGAAATAAACATATGCTTGAATTTATTTTATCAGAAGAAATTTATGTTGAAAGAGTTTGTTGTAAGCAAGGAAAAACAAGATATTACTCAGAATTCGAGTAAAGTTAAAATTGGATTTTCTTTTCTTGCTATCACATAATTACATTCATTTTCAGCTTGTGAAAAGTGTAGCTCGGGAATTCTTTTCCCGGGACAGTGACCAGGCAGGAAGACCTGGTAAATTAATCAAGGTGGTAGTGTTCGGCGGATCGAGTGAACGATAATGTGGTTTCAGTCCTATCTCGTATTATCGGTGTTAAGCGATAAGGAGGCCGTTAATCTCGGTTGCCCTGGTGTGGGAAACTACGAGTTTTGTGTGGCGGTGTAATATGTTGAACCATACTGCGTGGTAGAGAGTTGGAAAGGTGACCTCCGCGGCTGGATGGCGGCGACCGCCAAAACGTTTCCAGGTGATAATTTTGCTCCGGACGGTCGTTTCCTCACTCGAACGACCTTTTGGAGGCTCGGTGAAACGAATGAGTAGCGCCTACGCCCGTCTTCGGTGGAGCCTCAGCCGAAGTAGCCCCAATATATCGGTGGGGCAGCAAGGGAATTTTTAAAACGTTTCAAATTTGGCTGTCACTTAAACGAAGCCAAACTCAAGCCGCCTATTAACTCGCCTAAATGCTTCTACGTCGTCTTTTCGCACTCGCGGAATCAGCACAATTTCTTTATTGATGACTTCTTTCTAGGTGAAAATATGTCACTTTTGCGTCGCGTACACTGGATATAAGAACGACTCTTGATTATTTTTCCGGTGCGGCTCTCTCATTAGCGATTGGGACCATGAAATGAAATATTCCTCGTAAACCACGTCTCGTTCAAGTTTACATGGACAAATCGAAGCAATTCGACTTGAATTCACAAATCGCTTTTGGGAAGTGTCAAGTTGAGATTTGTTGGTAGACAAAATACAGTTTGATAGAGCTCAAAGACAACTTTTAGGTGCGGACCCTATTTTGTTATTTCTACAGCGGATTCTCCAACAACTGCATTACGGAGAATACCTTGGCCGTAGTTAAGAATAATTAAGAACCATTTATTGAAAAAATAATAGTTTTTTTTCAGTTTTTTTCTAATCTGGCATTTGTTATTTTAGATTTTTTTTAGATTTATGTTGTTATTTTTTTTTGCAAAATTTTTATCAATTTTAATGTTGTTTTTATTTGAGGTATGTACAACGTTTGCCATTAAGGACATAACAATAACTAAATAAATTTCAATAAATCGATTGTGAAGCGTGCTGTGTGGTAACGGCACCGTCTTGTTAAAACCACATATCGTTGATGTCAAGTTCATCCAGTTCTGGCCATAAATAATCCTCCAACATAACACGATAGCGCTCTCCAGTGGCGGTAACATGACGGTCGTTTTCATCCACGAAAAAATGCGGCCCAATCACACCTCTGGCATGAAAACCGCATCAAACAGTAATCTTTTGCGGATGAAACGGTGTCTCAAGAAGCACATGTGGATTTGTTGCTAATCAATAATGGATATTTTGCTTTTTAACAAAGCCATTGAGCCAGAAATGAGCTTCATCGCTGAAGCACTTACGAGTAGCGGAATTAATGGCTACTCCATACGTTTGCAGGTAGTGAAAGAGGATGTTAAGGTGGTTAATGTGTTCTGCTGCTGATGATGAGTCAATTATGTTGTCGTTTATATACGCATAGCAAAAATCCATGCCATGCAATACTTCATCTATGAAATGCTGAAAAGTTTGCGCTGCGTTTCATAGTCCGAGCGTCATGAACGGGAACTCGAACAGCCCAAATGGTGTTGCAATTGCTGTCTTCCTCTTCGGTCACCAGGATTTGGTAAAACACTTTCACTAAGTCAATCTTGCTCTTCGGCCACCAGGATTTGGTGAAACACTTTCACTAAGTCAATCGTGAAAAAAAACCCTTTTCCGCGCAAGAGTGTGCGATAAGTCGTGGATGTGTCGAACGGGATTACGGTCTGGGATAGTCCTGGCGTTGAGTCTACGATAATTGCCGCAGGGTCTCCATTCATTGTTGGCCTTTTTCTGCATATGAAGGGGTGAAGACCAGCCGCTTTATGTTGATCTGGCTATGCCAACTTTCAGCAGATTGTCGAATTCCGGTTTGGCTGGGTCGTCCCTACATAGTGAACTGTATTGTGTTCAACTTTTGGCACTCCGTCTGACTTCAGAATTTCCGGTTATTTTGATAGAAGCTCATAAAATGGTGTTGACCCTGTTACCAGTTTTACGCTGAAGATTGTTGTCTGATAGCTTTCGATTCCTGGAATCTACCTTAAGTCCGTAGTACTTCCGGAAATCGAATCCAATTATTGGCTTTTCTACATCTGCAATTACGAAGCGCCTATTGAGATCGCGTCGTAAGCCAAAGTTCAACGTCAGGGTTACAGTGCCGTAAGTAGTTATGCGTGTCCGTTCGCCGTGGAAAGTTCAAAATCACACCTTTCTCGAGGCGCAGTGAAGGATTTGTGAGGATATACGCATAACTCTGCACCAGTGTCTGTCAGGAAAGTTGTCTCGCTTGTGATGTCTTTTATAAGAAGCCGGCGTGATTGATCAAAGCGCGTGTCACCCGGCACCATTACCGACGAGCCATTGTGTTTCCCGACCCAAAACTACATGGTTTTGTGCATTTGTTCGATTTTGGGCCAAAACGAGCATGGTACCAGCATATACCTTCTGCAGCTTAACGACTCCGGTACGCGGAAAGTGTGCGGTTACGTGAGAAGCTTCGGGATGAGAACTACCTCACAGCTCATTGATTTCTTGGCGAGACGAGGTCACTTTATCTTTTATTTTTGTGGATAGCTTGAACTCAAACCTCTCTAGCTGTTCGGCTAGCGCTTCAGCTATCGTTGTTGCTGTAAGTGGACCTGGGGTTAGTGCTGATGTCATGACATCGGCCAACTTTGCAACGCTCTCAAGCTGGATATCTTTTTGTATCAGTAGGACCGGCTTTATATCCTCTGGCATTCTTTTAAACCACATAGCATGGAGTCAACGAACTTGCCAATTTTTTCAGATGGCGTAGAAACTGACTTGGTTTGTGTGAGGTATCGGGAATGATATTGAAACACGTCTTGTCTGCTTGGTTGTTATTGGCGGAAAAGGCCGACACATTCTTTTATCAGAAACAAATGCTTATTGTGAATGATTACAAATGTCATGTTTAAAATTACATCTGGCAATAATATCCAACAACCTCCTTCTTAAATTGCTTACAATTGTCATACATAGTTTTCATAGTGATGATCTAATCAATTTGGGAATGGAAATCATAATTCAAAATATAAGTATTGAAGCAATTAATGATCTTAAAAAATATATTCGTTCTAATATGATCTTAATCTTTAATTAAATTCAATTATTTCATATAAGCAAACTCAAAATAAATTAATACTAAGTTTACTTTTGGATTTTGATTTTTTTTTTCTTACTTTAATTGATGCTACTCTAGTAGCTCTACCATTTCTCTCTCTTACATCTATTTCGGTATCTGCAGTTGCCATCGAGTGATCTAATTGCTGTTGGGCCTGATCAGTGGACACCTCAGGATGGATGGGTAAAGTGGGTTGCGAAGCATCATTGAATACATCGATCGGCATATCATTTTGACTATCGACGCGGATCTGATCAAGATGTATTTTTATGTCCCGATTATTATGACTTAAAAAGCAGGTGCAATTTCTCGTTCCAATTTTATTCTTTATAACAGCTGGCGAGGAACTCGGCTTGTTAGGATCGCTATAATTTCTAACATAAACCTTCTGACCAACACCGAAGTCCGAATCTCGATTACCTCGAAAATTTTTAATGGCAACTTCTTGAGTTCTTTCAATGTTTCGTTTAATAAGTGGCGGTTTTAATAAACTGAAGCGAGATCTGAGCTCCCTATTAAATAGTAACTTGGCTGGCGACTCCCCAGTTATGCAATGCTTCATTGTACGATAGTCAAAAAGAAATCTGTTTAAAATCACTTAAAAATCAGAGTGATCGTTTTGCAATATTGCTTGTAAAGATTTTTTTTTAGAATTTGTATGAAATTTTGGGCTTGACCATTGGTAGCCGGATGGCCAGGAGCAGGGAAAACATCTCTAATTCCATTCATATCCCTAAATTTTCAAACTCTTGTGAAGTGAACTGCCTGCCATTGTCGCTAACCAATGTTTCGACCAAACCAAATCTACAAAATACTTCACGAAGCTTATCAATTGTGAAAGAAGACGTAATATCTTTGGTCTTTGAAAAAGGAGTCCACGATCAACAAAAGATAATATTCTCTGACTGGACCGGCATAATCAATATAAATTCTTTGCCATGCTGAATCCGTAGGTGCACAAGGTATTAACGAAGCCTTCTCCGGGCTAGGTTGTGTCTTCTGACACGGATCGCAATTCTGGATTAAATTTTCAATTTCAGGGTCCATTCTTGGCCACCAAACGTAAGAATGGGCTAGTGACTTGGTCTTTACTATACCAAAATGTGATTGGTGTGATAAATCCAAAAGACCTTTCCTAAATTTCCTGGGTATCACTGTACGATCCCCCCACAAGATACAATCTCTCTCAACACATAGCTCTGAATTGTTCGTAATCTTTTCCGTCTAGCTTTTCTGAGGTTCCGTCTTGAATATCACTCAAAACTTTTGATAGAGTTCGATCTCTCTTCGTTTCAATTCCAATAGTTTTGTAATTTAAATGCAAAGGATTAATAAATCCAACATAAACTATATAATTCAGTTCTGGCTTCACCTCAGTAATTTTGGACTGAGCCATCCTAGGCAAACTGTCTGCCCGATTGGAAGTACCTCTTTCATATTCAATCTCATAATCAAATCCAGAAAGTGTTAAGGCCCATTGATGCATTCATGATGCAGCCATTACTGGAATACGGTCACGGTCTTCCGATTGTCGGTTTTGCCCAGGAGAGGAGGACAATGCCTGTCACAAATTTTTTGCGTGTACCAAATGGGCCAGGCTGCGAAGGGAACTCTACAGGGAGACGGGAGAGCTCACCCCGGATAATATAGTTGCGGTGATGCTCGAATCGGTTGACAAATGGAACCAGGTGGCACATTATGCTCGGGCAGTCCTAAAATATAAAAGGGACTCACAGCAGCCGGAGGCACTGGGGCTGGGGGATCGCTCTTCTGGCAATTCCTCTTCGCCTCTCCCCTTCCGCTAGGAAAGGGACTCCCCAGCTTGAAGGCGCCCCACGGCGTAACAAAACGAGACCTGGCCCGAAGTAATGTGTCAAACGGTTCCAGGCTAGGTTCTCAGATTGACAGGGGAGGTGTTTAGTGGGTAGTCCAAAGGTATCCTCCATGGGAGTCCCACACTGCCAGACTCGGCGGGCATAAATGCCTTCACCTCCCTACCACAAAAAAAAAATTACTGGAATACCTTTGTGTTGACCAAAAAATAGGGACTGCCCCATTCCGAATTGTCATTTGGGACAAGCATTCCAGAATCGACCAATTGATCTAATTGATTTTCGATTTCCTTTTTCCATGCAAGAATAATTGGACGTGACTTGCAAAAAATTGAATGGCAATCAGGTAAAATTGGTAGATTAATCTCTTCTAACTTATATCGACCCAAAACCACTCTTAAAAACATCAGAAAACTCACTCTTAATTGAGTCAATGATTTCATTGTATTCGTTAAAGCTTAGAAAAATTTACTTTCTAATTAAATTTATATGTTTAACGTTTTCTAAAGTCATTGCAAACCAAACCCGCGGAGAAATCCCTGCCTAATAGCGTTGGTCTATCAGAATCAGTCACTATTATTTTAACTTTGACTATGTTGCCGTTGAATTTTGCATTTGCTTCAAATTCGCCTACCAATTTTAAGGTTTCACCACCATAGCCGGTAAATGTTGCTGTGCATAACCGAAGAATCCTTCTACCGAAATTTCGATCTATTGACATTAAAGAACAGGGTGCTCCCGTATCGCACATGGCTAAGAATGACTTGCTTTGTATTTCCACTGTAAGTTCATAGCAATTAGACCGCCTGCTCTGATCATCGATGGGAAAGACAAATCCGAATTCCGATTCTTCAACAAAACTGTAAATTAATAAATTAACGTGTTTTTGAAAGCAGAATTGAGAGATAATGCCTCGTCTTCTTCACAAAGCTTCTCGAAAATCTTTGCCGGTAGTTCCGTCACAAATTCGTCGAGCACTTTTTGTTCCATATTACTGCCGAATTCACAATACATGGACACCTTTTTCACTGTAGCGAACCACGCGGCCACCGTCTAGCCCTCCAATTTTTTAGCGTAATATTGTAGAATTTTTTTCTTTCACGAAAAACAATTACAGGCGGCATATAATGCCGTTTTAATAGCTCCACAAGTTCTTCATAAGTTTTAGAACTTGGTAATTGTGGGCTGCATAGCCTATGAATGATTCCGTATGCCTCGGAACCAATCATTTTCTATAATGTGGAAACCTTCCCCTCTGGGATACTGCATCCGACTTCAACGAAATGCATTTCCAATCGCCCGTTCCATAGCTCGAAGTTTTCGGGCACTGAAATTTCTGGCATATTTGATGCCTGCACCACTGGATTAATCACTTGACTTACGTTAAATGCGTCTTCTGGCATTTTTAACTCTTATCGATATTACCGATTTTTCAAAATGTTTAAAAATGAAGATAACCTCGTCGCCAATTTGTGATATATCGGGAATTATATTGAAGCACGTCTTGTCTGCTTGACTGTCGGTGGCGGAAGAGCCCGACACATTCTTTTATTTCAAACAAATGTCATCTTAATCAACAATTACGATGCTTATTGTGAATGAGTATAATTGTTATTTTTACAATAAAACCGGGCAATAATATCCAACAGTTTTCTATCACCTAACTCCTCGAGCTCTAATGATTGACGCATGTTTTGCACTTGCGACGCATACAGCCTTTTGATTAACGCTGCTTTCAACTCATTGTATGGCTTCTTGGATGGCGTGCAAGTTACAATCTCTCGCACTTCTGTGGCAACTTTCCTATCTATAGATTGAACCCCACATGCGTGTTTCTGTCTCCCGGAGGTTAGATTTGCTCCTTTGAAAGCCAGCTCAACTTGCGAGAACCAGAGTTCTGGGTCATAATTGTTGAATGGTGGCAATGTAACTCTGTCGCGGACTGCAATGCAGTAACGATTGCATTTTCATTTGCCAATTGTAAACCATTCTTGTACACTATTTCATTTATATCACGTCGACTCGTTATCAATTCAAACTAACAAAACAACCATTCGATTTATAATGACAACACAACGAATGAATATTATCTAAATTTTATTGAATCGTCTCACTTCGACGATGCTTGCGACAATACTGCTCTTACAATCTACTTACATCTACTTTTATATTTACAAAATATGGAAAAATCTGGAGACCAGATTTGTAATAAACCCATCATCAAAGGGTTTACCCTGTGTGCATGGGCCGGCAGTAGTTTGGTCGTTTATTGCACCAGCGCATGGCAATTATCCTTTGGGTTCATGCAAGAAAAGATACATTGTATGTATTGCACCTTTGCATAGTAATAATTTTTATGGTACCAGCATGGAAACGGATAATTCTTATTATCCAGGTTACAATGATTACTGCCACAGATTGAGTGAAACTGAGTGAAATTTTTCTGATCTACGTTCAGTGATCGAACGTGTGCTCGTAAATTAATAAAGATATATTTTATTTCAGTGAAATTTTTCTGATCTACGTTCAGTGATCGAACGTGTGCTCGTTAATTAATAAAGATATATTTTATTTCAGTTATAATAAGTTTTTCATTTTCGTGGAAAGCCCCTTGCTGATCGCAGTCTGTGATATACAAAGTGCGTTCTAAAATTAACGAGACTGAGCTAAAATAGAAACGACAGGAGGTTTGTTCTGATAAATTCGAGTTTATTTATTCAAGATAGTCTCCTCCGGCCTCGACAAACTATTTTGCGCGATCCAAAAGCTTTTCGAAAGAGTGTTTCAGGTCATTGACCGGAATGTCCTTCAGGATGTCGGTACAAGCCTTTTGGATGCCCTCTACGGACGCAAAGCGTTTTACTTTCATGGCCAAATGCAATTTTCCGAATAGGTAAAAGTCACAGAGAGCCATATCAGGCGAATACGGTGGTGATTGATGGTTAAAATGCGATTTCTAGTCAAAAAGTCAGTCAAAATCGATGAGATGGTGCATTATCATGCAATAAGCGCCAGCTTCTTCCTTCGCGGTATTCAGGCCGATTTCGACAAATGCGATGCAACAAACGCTTCAAAACGTCAAGATGGCACGAGCTCCTCTTGGACAATTCCCTTGGAATCCTAAAAACAAATGAGCATCGACTTGATTTTTGACTTATCCAAACGCGATTTTTTATGTGGTGGCTTAACTGGGGCCTTCCACTCGGCACTTTGACGCTTGCTTTCGAGTTCAAATTGGAAACACAGCGGTTCATCACCAGTTACAATGTTGTAAAGGAAGTTCTCGTCTTTTCTCGCCTCTTTAACGATGTCTTTCGAATGTTGGATTCTGAGCAATTTTTGGTCATCGGCTAACTTGTGCGGAACAAAACGTGCACATACCTTTCGTAAGCCCAAATGATCGGTTAAAATGCGATAAATCGATGTTTTGCAGATATTCAAATCCGATTCCATAGATTTCAACGGTGATTTCGGTTCACTTTTAATAAACTCACGCAGAATTTCGACGGAGTTTTTGGTGAGCAATGATTTTGGGCGGGCCGTATGTTCATTGTCATTTATGTCCTCACGACCATCTCTGAAACGTATACCCCTCATGAACTCTGGCAGGAGATACACAATCATCGTTATAAACTTTTTTCATCAAATCAAACATTTCGGTAAACGTTTTACCGATTTTAAAGTAGAATTTGATGTTAGTTAATTAGTTAGGCGCAATCCAAGTTTTGTTAAAAGCGTTGGCGATTGTATCCGCAGTCATGTCTTACCATGGTAAGACAGTAGCGATACCCGCTCACCAAAGGCAGAACGAAGAAGTCGATGTGTACATGATCGAATCTTTCGTTCGGTACGTTTATTGAGATGGGCTGGTTCCTGTTGTGTCGTTGGATTTTCGATCGTTGACAGGAGATGCAGTTGCGAGCCCATCGTATCGTGTCCTTCTCAATGCTTGGCCATATGTACTTTTGGCGCAGTTGGTGAAGGGTGGTCTTGCCGCTCAGGTGAGCGAGTCCGTGAACTGATGCAAAAGCCTGTTGACGAAGTTCCAGTGGGACGTAAGGACGAATGTGTCCCGTTGAAATATCGCAGTAAACTGTTACAGTACCGATTGACAGCTTTTGTAGTTACAATCCCGTGTTGTTGCTGTTGTCTAGGAGCACACGAAGCTCGTCGTCTTCTTGTTGAGCCTCGGCTAGTTGAGTTGGGTCTAAGGTGAATGGCATGTTGATCGTATTAATTCTGGAGAAGGCGTCGGCTACCAGATTCTCCGAGCCGGAGATGTGGACTATCTCCGTCGTAAACTGTGAGATGAAGTCCAACTGTCTCAATTGTCTCGGATTAGCTTTGTCAAGACTTTGAGCGAATGCGTAGATTAAAGGCTTGTGGTCGGATTTGATATTAAAATGCTGACCCCCTAGAATATACCTAAAAAACTTGATTGCGGCATAAATAGCTAGTAGTTCGCGATCATAAGCGATGTATCTAGCTTCCGTTGAGCTCAGCTTACGAGATGCCAGTGTTCGCCATCGTGCTGTTCCAAGGCTGCTCCGATAGCAATGTCAGATGCGTCAGTGACAAGTTGAAGTTGTGCCTTGTGATCCGGATGGACGAGTAAGGCTGCAGTTGCAAGGCCACGTTTGCACATTTGGAAATCTGATTCCGTTTGTGGTGTCCAAGGAACTTTGCGATTATCGTTTCTCTTAAGAAAGAAAGCGTTCAACGATGTCTGGTGTTTAAGATAACGTCTGTAGAAGTTGCAGGCCCCAAGAAATCGATGCAGCTCGACGATGGTCTCAGGTTGCTATAGGTTAAGTAGTGCAGTGATTCGCTCCTGTGTTGGTTGTGAACCGTTTTTGTTGATCGTGTAGCCCAAATACTCTATATCCGTTTGACCGAAAGCAGACATCAATGTTAATGTGCAAGTTATGTTGCTCAAGTCGTTGACGGACAATGTTGAGGTGTTCTCGATGTTGGTCAGCATTGTCTGACATGATGATGATATCGTCTATATAG
Source organism: Odontomyia ornata (assembly GCA_963969285.1). NCBI lineage: Eukaryota > Metazoa > Arthropoda > Insecta > Diptera > Stratiomyidae > Odontomyia > Odontomyia ornata. The sequence goes on from OZ017741.1 coordinate 261,289,923, forward strand.
CAGAACACGAATTCCAGTCCGCAGAGGATGTTGTCCATGTGCGTCCATGTGCCGTTGAAATGTTTGGATGGCAAATATTCAAACAACACGAATGGTGTTGTAACGGCTGTCTTTTTAATGTCGGCTTCAGACATCGAGATCTGATGGTAAGCCCGTTCTAGGTCCAACTTCGAAAATAAAGTTTTACCGTGAAGCCGGTCAGCCACGTCGTGGATATGTGCAATTGGATATTGATTCGGTACTGTCTGAGCGTTAAGTTTGCGATAGTCGCCACAAACTCTCCAGCCCCTGGATTTTTTGGCCACCATATGTATGGGACTGGCCCAAGGACTACCCGATGTACGGCAAATACCCATTTTAAGCATCCGATCGAATTTTACTCGTGCTGCTTTCAGTTTTTCGCCTGTCAGTCGTCGAGGCCGTTGAAAAACTGGTGGTCCAGTTGTTTCGATGAAATGTGCCACTTGGTTAGGTGGTGCTGATGTCTGTATTGTTGTTGTTGTTAAGGATGTGTCGTGAGTCGTAGGCTGAATGATAGTTGCCGTTGTGGTTGCCTTTGCATGTATCGTGGACACTCCGAAAACATCAACCAGAGCAATTTGTCCCGGGCTGGAGCAGATAGAATTGTCATCTAATAGCCTTCTGTTTTTTAAATCGATCAAAAGCCCGTAATGTGTCATAATTGGTGTAGAAACATTTGCTACGATAAAATTCCACGCAAATAGACGCTTGAAACCTAAGTGTATCGTCGTTTACCATACGTGGTAATTGTAGTGTTGGCGGCATATAATGTTAGCATTTGCGGCTGTTGAAATTGAGCAAAGCGTTTAGGCAGAATCGAGACGGACGATCCGGAGTCGATTAAGAAATTTAAGTGTGACTGCTGATCGGCTATGTGTAGACTGAATTCCGGAACTTTATCTATGTTGTCTCTCCGGTGATGGTAGGCAACTGTCTCAGTTTCCCTGATGCTGATTTGCTTGAAAGCAAGCCAGGCTCCGAGCACCACATCGCTTTTACGCCAAATCTTTTATGGTGATAGCAAGCCTCGTTCTTAGTTGAAGTGCGGTGGTCTCTTGCACAACCTGTCGAACCGTGCAAAGCAGAGGGGTAGAAATTGTTTGTTGATTTTGTCATCTGAACGACAACGTTATTAAGCTGACGCTCGATTTTTTCAAGCCGTTTGTTGAGTTCCGACGCATCAGGCACGCCTTCCTGTGGTGGAGTGGCCTCTGCAGCCAAAAGGTAAGCCGGAACACTGTTTCCCAGTATGCGGTCTGCTATTTTTGCGAGCTTGTAGAGTTCGAAATTCTCGCTAGCAGCCAGAATACACCTGACGCTTACTGGTAGTCGTTTCATCCGCAATGTTTTGAGGATGTCCTCAGACAAATCCAAAAGTGCAAAATTTTGCATTTATCGTAGTCGTTGTGACGGTTGTTTTCCGTCCAGGTCTACTCCTGTGAGCAACCGGTTTAGCTGTCGCTCCTTAGATTTGGAGAATCTGGTGACAAGATGCTGTTTGAGCGTGCCGTATTTGTTCGTGACTGGTGGCGAACGGATAATGCCAGATACTTGCTGCAGGATATAGATGTCCAGAGCAGCGATAATCGTGTAATAACGAGCGTTGTCAGGCGTTATTTTATTGATGAAAAGTTGCGCCTCCGCCTGTACAAACTAAAGCGTCGGGTCGCTTCGCCAAAATGGTGGCAATTTCAAGTCATTGACAGAAGCAACTTCCGCAGACCGTGGAAAGTTTGTGCTGCATCCACCGGTGGCAACAATTTGGGCGAAGATATCATGTCCTTGCTTGGTTCATATAGCGTATCAAGCAACGTGCTGTTGTCGCGCCTTGCCGACGGCGGTGTATGTTGAACGAACATGCCGGTTGTCAAATCCTCAGTCGACATTTTAATGGTTGCTCCCCTAGCCGGTGCTCATGTCGACAGGACAAGCGCAGCTAGAAAATTTTTCTAATCAATGGTTTTTATACAAATTTTCACAATTCACTAAATTTTTAATTTTATTCTAACTTGCATGAACTTTCGCCATTTGATGGGTGGGTTACCTAAATTCTAAAAGAGAAATCCGTAGGCAATTCATTGGTAATGGTTTTTCTTTATACGAAATTAAATCAATTTCTAATTTAATGAATCCTGTTCACTGTCCTTGCAATTCAACCTAGAATACATTCGTATGGATGATTTAATTTACCCACATGCCGGAACAATTTTTTTTCCTTATCAAAGCATAATGTCCGCTGAGCTTTTATCTAAATTGAATTACGTCAAGGTAGGTTGGTGGCCGACAAGCAATCAAATGTCCATCATTCAACATTGATTAGAATCAGTATTGTTTGTGGTAATCACTTTTATGCCGATGCATTAGTTTAAATGCGATTGAACATCAATTTTCCCGTCTCGAGTCACCTGAGGCCATCAATTAAAAATATGAATGCCGAGTATTGATCTATTGCCCGCGACTAATGTAGGCACTCTTTGAAATCTGATATACGGTAGCGATTAGATAGTGGATGAGTAAATGAGCTTGGCACCAGCCCATTCACTGATAAAAACAAATGCGGCTGGAAGAGATTTGTATCTACCGTGAAATGAAGCAATAATGCTTTGAGGATAAAAAAAGTCAAAGAGTGTTTGCAATAAATAGAGAAGGGAGTAGAGAGTAATTGTAAAGATATTGGATTCCTTTAACTACTCTTCTAGCACTAATTTACTCCCTGAATTTCATCATTAAACGATCCTTTGTCATGAAAAATTTCAATTTCTAGGACGATAAATTTGGCAAACAATTTGTTCTGCCAAGAATGAAACTTTTCAGGCACGTTTTTATGTAAGGCACCCAAATCCTTCCCTGATTTACTTATATACATTATCCAAACACTATTAAATCCACTGCAATCGCATCACGCCATCACTCGTTTCCTTTAAGGATCAACCGCACTAACATAACCCAATTTCATTCGTGGTGAAATGCTTCGAAATCAAATGAAAGACAACCTTTCCTTTTATGCTTTTTGTAACGTCGTGTCCTTCTACTTCTACTTTTTCTTTTAGATACGTTCATCCAAACTTGGACAAACTTTGGGCTAACTTTCCATCATTGGCTTATCTCCAATTTAGTACAGTGCAATTGAATGGCGAGGTTTATTTTAAGCATTGAAACTTAAAATACTCTCCAACAGTAGAATTATTCTGCGATTACTACGCAAACCAATTTACTTGCAAGCGAGAAGAACGAATGAGGAAAAAAGGGACGGAAAAAATTAAACTGAAAAAGAAAACGCCGAAAGAAAATCCTCTTCTTAAATTGAAGAAAAGAGTGATGAAAAAGAAAAGTATATTTATAGAAGGGACAGTTGCTTTGCGGTAGTGCGACAACGACGATGACTTCAGCAATGGCACAGATTATATTTCGGTAAATGAGTTGACTTACAAAATATAATGAACTTTGAAATGCTAAGTTGATTTTATTATGCCCAAGCATCGCGTATTTGTTTGGGATCGTTGGACCGTGATTAGCAATTCAACTGAGCAGGAATGATGAGATTTGCTTATTATGCAAAAAAAAAAAAAATTATTATAACAACAGGTGAGTTGATTCAATAAAAGAAAGAGAAATCGTACCAGTGAATACAAGAATTCGAAAGGAGCATTTAATAAAAAGCTTTTTTTTTAGCGGAACTTTAAAATTTTTCTCAGAACTTTCATTATCCATTTGAGTCAGTGACAATTCGAGCAGTTAGTTCTTCTACCAAATGTTATTTTAATCAAATCAACCCGATTCCCCATCGACTGATGGCGACGGAGAGTACATCTTGCAGAAACTAGAGGTATCTTCTGGAGAGGAGGAAAAACCTTCAGTGAATTTTTTGTGAATCCCCGGGAATTTCCAGTCATAAGAAAATTTTACTAGGATTGTAGTAATTCATCGAGATTATTAGAAATTTATCGGGAACTTCTCGATAGCTCTAGAGAGGCTTCTGCTAAATTCTGCAATCAGAAACAACTTTTGTCGTTTTTTTAGGGTTTTGTACTAAAATACAAAACCCTATTGCAATCACGACCTGTGTCCGTCTGTCCGTCCGTCCGTCCGTCTGTATGTCACAGCACTTTTTCTCCGGAACTATAGAAGCTACAGCCATGAAACTTTGTGGAAAGGTCAGAAGTGGTGACCTCTTGAAAGTTCAATGGTGGGAAAAATTTTCAAAGGGGTTTGAGGGGGGTCTCTCCATATAGGGAAGTGACCCCCCCAAAAAAAATTTTCACCATTGATAGTCGAGTAGGGTGTCATTGAAAAGGTCTCAACAAGATCTTTTCAAAACAAGTCTTAAAATTGCCTTATGAGTACCGAGGGGGGCAGGGGAAGGGGAAATGTACGAACTTTTCGCGTACCCCCCCCTCGCGATTGGACACCTTCCATCCGAAAAATCTGGAAAAAATCATGGATGTAGGCCTTAATGAGTACAACAACAACAAATACATGAGAAGTCGAAATTCACTCAACTTTGTTAGTAATAGTATGATTTATTGATTTTATGTTTTCTTAAATAAAATCTAGACGGTATCCTTAAATTCAATGAAATTTAGCACGCAGATGACTATTTATAAGTTTGACCTTCTCTGCAAGTTTCATAAAGATCGAATAATATTTAACGAAGTTATAGCGATTTGAATTTTCCTGCATTACTATGGAACAATATGCCCTGTATTACTATGGAAACATATGGCAATGGAGCCATATGCGCTTTTTACCGACTTAGAAACTACAGCTTTGCTAGGATTTGCATGAAAATTTCAGGAATGATAGGTATCATGAAGATGAGTATATACAATTGAAACAAGTCGGAAAGGCAGGAGAGAGCTCCTAGCAAAAGGGCTTTGTAACCATTCTAAGATTCTAAAAAACAGGCCATGAATCGATGATTACAGCAGAGAGGAGTGGCCCCTGAAAAAAAATTTCATGTAAGGTAGTCGATATGAGTATCAACTAAAAGTTCTCTATGAGAGCTTTTCAAAACAGTTCTTAAACTGACAGTTTTTGCTTCTGTGGGGGCATAGGTGGGGGGGAATACCTGAAAAATGTGTTTCCTCCCTCGCGAATGGACACCCGTGATCTTAAAAAATCTTAAATAATTATCAAGGGAGATATTTGTGGGTATAACTATAACAAATAACTCAGAAGTCAAAATTCTTTCAACTCTGCTAATAATAGTATGATCCTCGAACATGACATCTTTCTTGATTTTATTCGTTGCTGGTTACTGCATTTTGTAAGTTGGATACAAAACCCTTCTGACATGAGCATAGGTCTGTCTACCCAACTTGTTTTAGAATTGTGTCCAGGATCTTTCCAAAATTTGGGGGCATCCTCTCAGTTTCGAAAGGATTTTTCAAATATGTGGCCAATTTATCAAGAATATGATGAAATATTCATGAGAGCTTCTAGGAATCTACGCGCTAATTTCTGAGGTACTATAGCTCCAAAAACTTCGAAAGGCAATCCAGTTCGATTTTAATTTAGAATTCAATGAAAATGTGGCCTGGCTTTGACAGATCTTTTCTGAAATTTCTTAAACATTTCGCTATAATTTCGCGCAAGTTACGTTATCGAACGCTACGAAGATTAGATAAATTGACTGTTGGAGATTTCTTCCCCGGAGTCTCTTTAATGGAAACAATTTTGGTTTAACTTTAACTTATTTATTTAATTATTTTTAAAACAACACTTCAAAACTTAACTGTAATTCAACTATAACTTTAACCGTCAACTCAATTTGGTAACATTTCAACTCAACTTACTAGTTCTCAAAGGGCTGCTTTCATAATGATAAGATTGCTGATGAAGCTTTCTCTATGTTTCTTCAATTCAAGCTGAGAATCGAAATGATGATCTCAGCAATGCAAGTAAGCAAAATTGGATATTAGAATAACAGGATGTTTATATTAGATTGATAAAGTTTCTGGATGACGGGATATGAGTTATGGATGATCAAGATAAAAGGTCGGTATGTTGATGTAAAAAAGATTTGGGAATGTGTGTAACTCTCACGAGATTATTGACGAAGATCTTTCACAAATTGTTCATCCTTTTCAAGAATCTCGTGAGAATCTTTGGACAATTTCATGGAGATTATGGTGGCGCGAGTAGAGCAGAAATATCAGTGATACGACACAAACTAGTTACTTTAACCCTGTATAACTCAACATTTTATTTAATAACAAGTTAGGTAGGCAAACCTGTCAGAAAGCGTTTCTTCTATTCATTTTCACATTGGATATCTGCTTTTCTTGTTGAGCCCATTAAAATTCAAAGTAAGATTTGTAGTGAATAGAAATGTTCATAAAGTCCGTAAAGGACTGCAGCGATGGTCTGCTGCCTCGGCAGAGGAAGATGGAGGTATCTGCCGAGAATGCCCTCGTCCGGAGACGCGTGAATGCGCTGGCAGGCTAGCATTGCGGTGTCGTGGGGCGGGTTCGTTTCCCCGGCACGAGGACCCACTACAAAAAAATTTCGCATTCACGAATTGCTTTCAGATCAAAAAGGCGACTGAAGTCGCAAAAACTGTAGATAACCTCACCAAAGGAGATGTACTTGTTACAAGAACAAGTGAAACCTGAGAAGAAAGGCGAACTTGGGGTGACCTCGTCGTTACCCAACGAAGTTCATGGCCCACAAATGAAAGAGGGGCAACCGGGTGGTGGTGGAGCCCCTTCATACCCACCCAACCGGAATAAATCCATTGATAGCTTGTTGAAGTGGCCAGGTATTCCTCTTCTGAGTGGAAAACTCATACAACTTGAATTGTATGAACCTTCCCATCAGAAGGGGAGTACCCCGGTGACCAATTTATATCATAGAATTATACAACTGGATTGCATAAATCTATGCCATAAAAAGGCACTCTGTTTGGGCCACTCAACCCATTACGTCACCTGAAACAAAAGAAGGAATTAGATTGTACCCGGCGGCTGGCTCATGTTTTGGGATAGAAGCCTGCCACCGTACCGGGTCCTATACCCGATTAGAAATGGAGGAAAGGAAAGACCCTCGGGTACGTGATTACTTCATTTTTTTATTTTATATAGCATCCCATAAATTTTCAATTTTTACAGTAATTTAGGTATTTCCAAAAAAAGCTAAAATTTAATAATTATTTTGTTAAATTAGAAAGGTAAACCACACAAAAAAAAAGTCTAACGCAAAAAATTTAAATGGACTTCTGAGTGGATTAATTTAGAAAAAAAAAGAATTTAAACGCAAATATAAAAACGTATACAAAAAAATGTAAAAAAAAAGTAGATATAAATAACAAAATTAGGCAAGCAAAGGGTACTTACCCACATGTCCGTCGAGCGCTCGATGGGTGCAGGTATCCCCTGTTAAATTCGGGAAAATCCAAAAACAAAACCTTCCTCGACTCACAAGCCAAGGAATAACAAAGATCACTAATCACGAAAGCCGTCCATGCAAAAATAAATACTAATAAATCCGGCAACTTATTCAAGCGCTTCATTCCTTTATTCACTTCCGGATGTTTCAACGACAGCAGTCACCCAGTTGGCTCAGAACAATTTTCCATTCGTCGCTGCTCTCAGTCCACTCCAAATCGGATTTTTGTTTTTCTTTTGTCCGCAAAGCGGCAGATAATCAAAAATGACCCATAGGACCAAAAAAAATCAAAAATGAACGCAAAGACTTCTCGCTCTTGCAGCACGGCCACCACGGTCTCGCTAGCCACTGTCAATGCCTAATTTCACTTTACTATCTTCAAGGGTTATTGTAAAAGCGTGGAGTTGTATTTAATGCAATTTCAAGAAACCAAATTACTCTCCTTTTCACATTCGCATTTGTATTTTGTTACTTCGATAGTCACGGCGAAACCCCGCAAAAATTTCACTCGTTCTCAATCACTTTCCGCTTGTTTTCACGTTCCCGCTTTAGTCACTGCCCTCGCGGCTCAATTAATTTGAATTATAGAAACACCAGTGAATTTTATTCCACCGTGCACACTCAGCACTTGAGACCCCAAAAATGACAATCGAACGACTCAATCCTCTTCCACAAGTTTTCTTTCGCAAATCCTAGATTTCACCCCGTGGCAATACACGATTTGCTCCAAAAGTTTAATTCCTGCTATTGATTTGTTGACCGCACAAATTTGAATGCGACAAGCGGATTTTTCCATCTCATTCGATCAAGTGCGAGCACTCTTCCCACGTGGCCATTTGTCAACACTTTACAACTGATTTGGTTGCAGCACAACTTTATTCCCCTATCTACGACCAAAACAAACAATTGCGAAATGCGCGACTCTCTGATCCTTTTACAGTATTTACGACTTGTTAGCCAATTGTTGCGCATTTAACACTTCATGCCAAAAGTATGTGCTTGAATGGTGACACCAAAACACCCAACCAACAATAAAAGATATCGTTGAAGACCAGTCCGCCACTCTTAGGTGCATGAAAAGAACTTCGCGCACTCGTATTCAATGTGACACCCGCAGCTTGTACCGCATGCGCTCCCGACGCCGCTTGTTTTTTGCACGGCGTTTACAATTGCAGTTGCGTATAACGGATAATTAAAACCAACATTGCTTTTGTCGATAAATTTCTGCACCGATCAACATTTATTTCGAGTGATTCGAAAACAGCCGCATGATCAATTATTTTGTCAGAAATCGATTGTCAGATTTTCTTCAGCTCTAACATCACATACAGTAGCTAAGCCAATCACGCACAATTTCAAGTTATTACAAACGAAAATCGATCTTAAACCGCGTTTTAGCCTAATAATACCGTCGTGCATGTCAATCGTGGCCCCTCTCTTTCTCACGGCGTCCGCGCTGGTTGGCGATTTCAAGCAGACCGTTAGCTAACACTTAGCTTGAATCGCTTCGCGACTAGCGTACATATGTATGTGTGAAAGCTTTGAAAATAATTGAATTTTTGAGGGAAATCCATGGAAAAACAAAAGGCTGATATTTTTTTTTTATATTTTGAACACATGTCAAGCTTTCACAGCGACGGCCGAGTAATTTTAGAAAACTTTTCGAACACATACGAACTTTATTATTTTCAATTCAATTCAACTTCTCATGGCGATACGGCCAATCGAATCTCTTGCGTAGCACACGCCAAGTCTACGAAATTTACAAGTGCCATAATGTTACAGTCATTAAAATGCACTCGCGGCACTTCGCGCGGCCAGGGTGCGAGAACAACTTTCGGGACAAGGTTTTCTTTAGCTTGAACTATCTTTTAGTTTAAAAATCATTGATTTTCACTGAAAAGTTCGCGATATTAACTCCCCGACAACCACGCGTCGATCCGTCCGTGCTTGCGTTTTCGAAGCAACTCCTCGGCTAGACTTCTTCATTTACTGCTCTGAAGTGCAGAAGGAAAATATTGCATTCAGTTATTTACTACACTCGCGCATGCTGTGTCCAATGCACTTAAAAATAGCGAGTCATTCTCAAAAACATCAGCTATCAACTTTTGATATTTTTGATGCACCTTCAACATATTCTCGACAAATTGAATGTGAATATTTTCACCTTTCAGCATAGATATTGTTTCAATGCCCTCATTTTTGATATGATCGAGGAACGTTTGTTTGAGCATATCCTGCAATCGATCTGGTATGGGTTTCAGGATGACATACATATTCCGTAGATCTTTTCGTTTCTCTTGTGATAACATTTCTTTGCATTCAGAATAGAGGAAATCAAGATGATCATTTATAAATCGCTCTTCACACTCCTGACCTCTTCAATTACTACAGATTTGCATTTGGATCCAAGGCAAATATCGGACGGATAGTTTAAAACGCAGAATTAGAGAACATAGATTATATACTACTGTGTCCAAAAAATAAAGTGACATTTCAATTTAAACTGCGCGCGTCGAAGGATTTGGAGAATTTTTTCTTTAGGTTGGTAGTACTGTCAGTGACATCTATGTCAAATTTACATGCCAAAATATTCATTAG